>SJYT01025967.1:258964-269567 GCA_006410635.1 Cephalophus harveyi
TGTTGGAGAAGACTCTTGAGAGTCCCTTGGACTGCAAGGAGATCCAACCAGTCCATTCTGAAGGAGATCAACCCTGGGATTTCTTTGGAAGGAATGATGCTAAAGCTGAAACTCCAGTACTTTGGCCACTTCATGCGAAGAGTTGACTCATTGGAAAAGACTCTGATGCTGGGAGGGATTGGGAGCAGGAGGAGAAGGGGACGACCGAGGATGAGATGGCTGGATGGCATCACTGACTCGATGGATGTGAGTCTGAGTGATCTCCGAGAGATGGTGATGAACAGGGAGGCCTGGCGTGCTGCGATTCATGGGGTCGCAAAGAGTCGGACACGACTGAGCGACTGAACTGAACTGAACTAACCACTGAGATATGGGAAAAGGCTAAATAGAATACACCTGACTTTAGGAAAGTCCTTTATTTTGGATTCTTTTGATCCTCCATTTTTCCTCCATGCTTTTAATCCCTCCACACCTGCTGTACTAATCATTGGAACTCAGCAGACAAAGACGTCCTTGGCAACTGATGACATGAGATTTACACAATGGTTCTGTAATCTATTCTCTCATCTTCAACAAACAATAAGCAAACTCAGTGGAAATTATTTCAAGAGAAAAATGGAGTAGTTCTTATTTAAAGTAATAGACAAAATTTGTTCTATTTCATTTTACTACAACACTAGAAATTTTTACATTTTTATATCACACTGTCAAATCACAAAATACTTGTTTCTTTTTGGCCCTCAGTCTTTTCTACATGGGCTGATCTTCCTGATCTCTCTTTGCCTTAGTCTTCAATCCATCAGACAAGGTCAAGCTTTCCAGAAATTTTATGAACTAGTTCTATCCTGAGGTCAAAGCTTTCTTCTCTGCATTCACCAAGCACATCTCTGTACTATACACCTGACATTCATAATATACCACTCTGTAAAGTTACTTTTTCACAGTGTGTGATGTAAAGAGCTTAAGGTATAGAATTATACACCTATTTTATTAAATCAGACAACAAAGAAGTTATGCATACTCTCAAATTACCAGTGTTTACACCTGTTAATTGAAAATAATAACACTGCACAATTTTCAAGATAAATGAGATCATATATGTAAAATATCTATCACAGTGTCTACTACCCACTTCTTCTACCCAAGAAGTCCATAAACAGGTATTTCAGTTGGAATGCTTAAAAGAAATATAGGAATATGAGCTTCTGAGAAATGCATATCAGCAAAAATGGAACATGAAATTTGAAATTAACCTTTCCTAAATGGGTAATAAGTTTCCTGAGAGGAGGTATCATCATTATTTGTATCTTTGTAGCCATCACGATACTTTGCAACTGTCAAGTATCTGATTGATTGAATATATTAGAGGACTAATGCTATTGGTTTTCTGCCTTTTCTAATAAGATAGAGGTTGACAGTAAGAGTCTAAAAATTAAGTTTTTCATTCAACAAATAGTTATGCCAATTGTAGTGCATACTGGACACTACAAGGGTTGTAACAATATACTGAGATAGTCTTTGCCCTAAAGAAGTTCACAAGAGAGGAAAGGAACTAAGTAATATTCATAGTTACTAAAAATAAGGTATAATGTGAAAAACTGCCTTAATTCCCTCATTTAAAATATTTTTATAACCATCAATTTAATCCTATCTTTCTCAAAGAAATTTAGGTGAGGGAAAGGGACTGTGGGGAGGGAGAATGAATCCTCCTGTGGCCTGATATAAGCAATACTTTACATCTTCTATACTACTGATTAGGATAATCTATTGCGATTATCACAGCTCATGAAGAAAAACTGATGGCTTCCCCAATAAGATCAGGAACAGGACAAGAATATCTGCTCTCACCATTCCTATTCAAAATCATACTGGAAGTCCTAGTCAATGCAATAAAATGTGGAAGGAAATAAAAATTACAGAGATTAAGGAAGAAATAAAAGTATATTTATATAACTGTCTGTGGAGAAAATCCCAAGAACAACAAGCAAACCCCTGGAACAAATAAACAATTATAGCAAGGCTGCAGGATGAAGGTTAATATGCAAAAGCCAATACTTCCTTATACACCAGCAATGAAAAGTTGGAACTGGAAATCAAAAACACAATTTAACATTTAGAACAGCAGCTCCAAAAATGAATTACCTAGTTATGACTCTAACAAAACATGCACAGGGTCTATACAAGTTAAACTATAAAACTGAAGAAGGAAATCAAAAAAGATCTGAGAGATATTCCATGTATATAGCAAAGGCAGCCTAAAATTGTCAAGATGTCAATTATTCTCAATTTGATCTATAGATTTAACATAATCCCAATTGAAATCCCAGCCAGTTTTTCTGTGGACATTGACAAACTCAAGTTGATATGGTATAATGGAGACAGTTTCTTACAAAAGTAAACATACTCTTTTCATATGATAAAGCAATAGCACTCCATGGCATTCACCAAAATGAATTGAAAACTTATGTCCCCTAAAAATCTGCACATGAACGTTTATAGCAACTTTATTCATAATTGCCAAAACTTGGAAGCAACCATGATATGTTTCAGTAGGTGAATGGATAGATTAACTGTGGTATACCCAGATAATGCAGTGTTATTCAGCACTAAAAAGAAATGAGCTATCAAACCATGATAAGGCATAGAGAAGCTTAAATGCTTACTACTAAGTGAAAGAAGCAAAACTGAAAAGACTACAAACTACATAATTACAACTACGTGTTATGAAAAGAGGAAACGATATCGACAAAAAAATATCTGTGCTTGCTGGGGGCTCAAAGGAAGGAAGGCAGGGATGAATGGATGGACCACAAGTGAGAGAGGACAGAAGGGGACAGGGCACAGCCATTAAAAGAATGACACAGCCATACGGGGATATGACAAATATTGGTTAGAACCAACTAGGCCCAAGATGGAGGAAGATTCTACTTCCAGTCTACCTGGAGCCTCACTATGCACCCACTATACACCCTTGCTATACACCCACAGGCGCCATGACAGTTCAGGCACTGACCATAAAAGGTCAAAACGTAGGTAGTGGCTGATTCCCAGAAATCCCCAGTCCTTATCCAAGATAGATAGAATATTCTCCCCACTGAAATAAACTGCCCCACGGTGAGGGGCCACTCGTGCCTTCTGAGACATTCACATTGTGCCTATGGAATATGGATCTAAATAAACTTGTGTTCACTTTACTATGGCTTGAACTCTTTCCTGCACAAAGCCAAGGACTCTCACTAGGCTGCCCATCCCAGGGACTTGCCCAAGCCTTGTGACAGGACCATCCTCTTGTGCCCCATTCTCCTCTAACACAGCTTATGTTTCAGTTCAGTTCAGTTCAGTCGCTCAGTCATCTCCGACTCTTTGCGACTCCATGAATCGCAGCACGCCAGGCCTCCCTGTTCATCACCATCTCCCGGAGTTCACTCACACTCACGTCCATCGAGTCCGTGATGCCATCCAGCCATCTCATCCTCGGTCATCCCCTTCTCCTCCTGCCCCCAATCCCTCCCACCATCAGAGTCTTTTCCAAGTTATTCTGCATGATACTGTAATGATTGATACATGTCACATATTTGTCAAACCTATAGAATATACAACACAAAGAGTGAACTTTAAGGTAAAACTACGGATTTTAGTTAAAACAGTGCTGGTTCAATTGCAGCAAATATACCCGTAAAGCAAGATGTTAGCCATAGGGAGATGGGGGTGGGGAGAAAGAGGCTGAGGTGGTAAGGGGGCATATGGAACTCTCTTTACTTTCCACTCAATCTTTCTGTAAAACTAAAACAGCTCTAAAAAATAAATTATCTTTGAGAAACTACTTTTGTAACCATTTCATCACATCCTTCTCACACAAGTTGTGGGGATGAGGACCTGGGGAAGAGTCTTTCTGTGCCTTGATATGAGCAGTTTACTTTATATCTTCTATGTTAGTGACTAGAAAATCTATTGAGATACTCAACTGATAACAAAATACACCACAGAAAGATTAATTAAACAAATAGAAGGTTGCATAACTCAACAGCAGTGAAAACAGCGGACTAGCCTAAAAATGAAGTATGAAAGGGCCTTCAAGAAATTACTTCCAATCTATTGTTGGTAAATACAAAATATCCTCCAAACGGCCAGTGATGAGAACCAAAGAAAGGAGAAAGGGCTTAAGTGGTAAAATTGCAGCTAACCTCAATAAACAGCCTGAAACCCCTCTAGTTAAGGAAAGCAGGATCTTTGAATAGGAAAAAAATGAAATAGTGAAACTAAGCTGACTATAAAATGGAATGACTCTGTGTAGGGCACAGAAAAGATATTTAATAAATACCCTGTATCACATAAGGTGTATGTCCTTAATATACAGTATAAGATGCAGCCACTTGGTATCAACACAAATATAATTTCAGGAAAACATAAGAAAACCATTCCTCTAATTCCCATTAGGAATCTATCTAAAAACTTATTAACTTTAAGAATGCAACATTATTAGCTGCTAAAGGTCTTTAAAAAAAAAAAACCTACACTTAAGTATCATCTGAATAAAATTCATAAATGGTTTCATAAGTTCAAAGAAAGTAATATCTATAATATCTGGCACCTAAATGGCAAAATATTTATATTTTTTTTTAAAAATCAAAGAAGCATTACCTAGGGAAGTTATGTCATATTATTTTCTTAAAAATAACTAAGAAGGTCTCCATAAAAACATATTTTACAAATGAGTGGGATGTGTTTGTTTCTCTACTGAAACAAGAACTAACTTGAGAGAAGAGCATATTAACAAGTTCTGAAGAGAGGTAATTAGCATATTAGAAACAAAGATTTTTGGCACATGGGACCTAGAGCAAAAATGTCTGTCCTCCAGTCATGAGTCACCAACGAGGCTGCCTATTTACTGTGAAGCAATCTTTCAATAAAAGGAGCAGCAAGGAAGAATACAGCATATGAATAATGATTTGGATACGTTCCCAGGAAGAAATCATAGTAAAACTAAGTCTGAGAAAGTGAGATAGCATGCACTATACATTTCCCTTTCACTCTGACTCTTTGGTTAACAGCAGAGAGACTGAAATTTTGTCTGGAGTTCTATTCAAAGTTTTCTACTTTTTATGGATTTTAGTAATACTGAATAAAGTTTCCAAGTATTAGCTTGGTTTACATTTTGTGAAAAGCACCATTATAACTTATTTTGTGATGACATTTGTGCAAAGCTCTCACCTGTCACATGCCCACCCCAGCACACACACACAATGACACCAGAAGGCAACACTCTGCTTTACCTTCTGCTGAAAAGTCTGCTACCTCCAACGCTTGAGGTCCATACACGAAGCCCTCCTGGAATCTATGAACACAGCAGAGGCAAAAGGCAGAGAAGTTTATGTAGATTTAAAGTTACACTGCCCAAAACACAAAATGCCAAACGCCTATCACAAGTCTATATATCTGCCAAGGAAACCAGATTTGGGATTTGACAATGACTAAATCAATAATATATTGGTATCATTCAGAGTTTATTACACATTACACAACTAATTATGTGGGGGAAAAAAACAAAAGTTAACTAACTATAATTCTAAAAGGTGAAATTGTAATTCAAAAGTTAACTAATTATAATTCTCACCAATATAGGTGATTTACACTATCAAAAATCCTAACAAAATTTTTAAAATCATGTGAGAGAGCCAATAAGGAATATATAAGAAATTAAGTAGAAAAATATACTTCACATAATGAACTATGATAGACTCAACAGCTTAGAACCAGAGACTGTTCGGAATATAGGAGAAAAATAATTAAAAACAGACCTGCAGAGGGGGAAGGGGAAAAGTAGACTAAAGATACTCTAATGCCAAGATTTAATTTAAGTCTGACAGCAATGCTGAAATGAGCCAGATACTACATATGCTAGGCAGTATGGGGGAAATCTACCTTGTTCGAATAGTATAAAATGAATATAAGCATGAAACATGAAATTCTTTTCAGAAAACATTCATGTAAAAGATTAAGAACTTAATCAGGTAAAATACATAGATCTCAGATTTCTTTTCATTCTTTACAGATACTGGGCTTAAGGACTACAAAATGCAGCTGATATATGAGAAAAGGAGTCAGATATATTTTACTAGCTATTAAATTTAAAAGAAGGAGGCATGTTATCTTTACGTAATATCAAAAAATCCTTTAAAATCGTCAAATAATTAGGAAAAAAAGAAAAGTAATATTTTAAAACATTATAATATGTGAAGAAAGAAACACTGTCTTGAGGTCAGGTGGCTTGAATTCAAGTTCCAGCTAAATCACTTAACTGCTTTGTGACATCAGACAGGTCACTTAATCTCTCATATAACTACAGTTGTTCAATGAGGACTTTACCTCTCCAACCTGTACTGACTTTACTCTCTCAGACTTCTACTATCAAATGAAATGTGTTATTATAATCACAGAATGTTACATTTTGCAAAAGTGTTATATCAAGTGCATTTGACATAAATTAACAACAAAAGTTGTTAACTAAGAAACAGAGGGAATATCTGGAAAAGGAAATGGCAACCCACTCCAGTGTTCTTGCCTGGGAAATCCCAGGGACAGAGGAACCTGGCAGGCTACGGTGCATGGGGTCATGAAAGACTCAGACACGACTTAGTGACTAAACAACAACAGAGGAAACATAAAGTGCCAAGCCAAGAAATCTGGGCAGCTGTGTGGGCAAGGAAACCCAAAGATGCAAAGCAAAAGGGCTGAGCTGGTCAAAAGAGCCTAGAGTAGTTGACAAGGCCAAATGCCTGCCAGAAGGTCACAGTTCCCAAAAGATGGTTATATCATATTACTAATTCAACAATTTGCCCAGCACTATCTGCCCCAGATGTACCTTCTTCTCTTAACTCCCAAAACAACCTTATAGACCCTCCTCTAAGTTAATGCTTGTGACATTTTAAACTAAAGACCCAAGATACAGTAATTTCTTGTATATCACATATATTATTTTAAACTCAAAGAGATAAGATCTCACCTAATAAAACAATTATGCAGAAAAGGCTTATATAGGATGTATGATGAGCTAGTCACTGTCCTAAAACTCTACAAGTACTAACTCACTTGGTCTTCACAACTTTGAGATAAGTTCTGTTATTATCCTCACTTAACAGATGAAGAAATTGACACACAGGGAGCTTAAGAAACTTGCCTAAATGCACATAGCCTGAAGTGGCAGACCTGCAATTCAAACCCAGACTGTCTACTTCTAGACTACACTTTTAGTCGCTATATCATTCAGTCTTCTATGAAATTAAAATCACACAAACCAAGCACTTAGCTATATGTAAAAATTACAAAATGTTCTTAAGTATTCAATCACATAGCATTTGCAACATTTCCTTGGAAAATTAAAATTCAAATGATGGTTGTACAAAACATGTTTAAAAAATGAGAAATGCTTAAAACATAAAACCAAAAGAAAAAATTCCAAAAAAATTTAAAGGCCTGAAAAAGACTGAAGAACATATATCCAAATAACATTCAACTAATATTTTTACTACAGTAGCAAAATTGAGTGATTCCGTTTCCATTTATTAAGACTTACTGCCATGTGATTACACTAAACTCACTCTTTAATATTTTTGTACCTTCAAAAAAAATTCAATACAATGGATACTAACCCAAACCCATTAAGACAGCTATTAATACTATCAAAAAAATTTTTTCAAGGACTAAAACAAGTGTTGGCAAGGATGTGAAGAAACTGGAACCCTTGTGTACTGTTGGTAAGAATGTAAAATGATGCAGTTGCTATAGAAAACAGTATGGCAATGCTTCAAAAAATTAAAAATAGAATTATTATTCAGAAATTCCACTTTTGGGTATACAGCCGAAAGATTTAAAAGTGAGGATTCTCAAAGAAATATCTGTACACTCATGTTCATAACAGAATTCACAATAGCCAAAAGGTGGAAGCCACTCAACTCTTCACTGACAGATAAATGGCTCAACAAGATACACACACACAGTGGAGTGTAATCAGCCCTGAAAAAGAAAAGCCTGCACATCACTACAACGCAGATTAATCTTGAGGACATTATGCTAGATAAAATAAAGAAGTCCCCAAAGTACAAATACTGCATGATCATTCGGTACCTGGGGTCCAATTCATACAGATAGAAAGTAGGGGCTTCCCAGGTAGCTCTGCAGTAAAGAATCCACCTGCCAATGCAGGAAAGTAGGATAGTGTTGGGTAAAGGGAAAAATTGGGGAGTTATTCTTTGGTATAGGGTTTCAGTTTTACAAGATGAAAATAATTTTGTGGATAGATGGAAGTGATGGTGACACATATAATGCATTCAACATCAGTGTATACTTAAAAAGATTAAAATGGTAAACTTGATTTTATATGTACATATGTCATCACAATTCTTTAAAACAGTAATAGGTGCTAATTGCATAACATCCAAAAAGATATGTATAAAAAAATTATGTGTTATTTCATCTTCCAGAAAGACTAATGTAAATCTCTTTTTAATGTATGATTGCTATACAGTTGAAAAAAGTATACTCTCTCTCTCTCTCTCTATATATATATATATATATATATTTAAAGTGATTTCTATCAAGGCCATGCTTAACCAATATTAATCGTCCTCAGTACTCCTTGGTGGCTCATTGGTAAAGAATCTGCTTACCAATTCAAGAGATGAGGGTTTGATCCCTGGTCTGGGAAGATCCCCTGAAGAAGGAAATGGCAACACACTCCAGTATTCTTGCCTGGAAAATCCCAGGGACAGAGGAGCCTGGCAGGCTACAGTCCATGGGGTCTCAAAAGAGTCAGACACAACTTAGTGACTAAGCAACAAAGCAACTTAATTTTACTAAATGTTTAATTGGAAAAAGAAACTTTTTAACTAAAAGGTTAAAATAATTAAAGCATAATTTTTTGCTCCAAGAATTTAAGAGTTCTTGTAACAAAATAACAAGTTTAAATCCTCCAGATTTCCCAGCAGAAGAGCTTAAAGATTACATTCTCATATTTTAAGAATGTCAGTCATATCTCTTTTGTAAGACATTATACATGTACTACTACTTAGGTATTATATTAAATTGGTCTCCCTACTTCTGTTCTCAGTCCTTTTTGTTGCACACGTACCATATGGTACCATATGGTACATATACCATATACATGGCTGCCTACCATATACCCATTCTCCCTTCCTGTTACTGAGTAACAGATCCTAGTTTTATTCGAGGTAGCATGTACCCAAGTAAGGGTCTATACATCCTAGCCTTCCTCACTGCTGCTGCTAAGTCATGTCCAACTCTGTGTGACCCCATAGACGGCAGCCCACCAGGCTCCCCTGTCCTTGGGATTCTCCAGGCAAGAACACTGGAGTGGGTTGCCATTTCCTTCTCCAATGCATGAAAGTGAAAAGTGAAAGGGAAGTCGCTCAGTCGTGTCCGACTCTTCCCAACCCCATGGACTGCAGCCCACCAGGCTCCTCCGCCCATGGGACTTTCCAGGCAAGAGTACTGGAGTGCTAGGACTGGTAAATGAGCTAGAAGTGGAAGTCACTGGATGGGATTTTCGGGAAAGCCCTGTCCTGGAGGAGGGCATGGCAACCCACTCCAGTATTCTTTCCTGGAGAATCCTCATGGACAGAGGAGCCTAGCAGGCTACAGTCCATGGGGTCACAAAGAGTCGGACATGACTGAGCGACTAAGCACAGCACAGCACAGACAGCCCTGTATCAGGTTCCTTACATTTAATTATTTCAAGCCTCATAAAGTTTCTATGAGAGAGTTCTTAACTTCATTTTAAAGGCTAAGAAGTACATAATTTGTTAAATAGCTAGGCTCTAACTGCTTCTAACAACTGATATTCATTACATATTAGCTCTTAAAACTTTTAGATATAAACATAAAATATAGTGGCCAAGAGAGAATTATCAATAAATAACTCACCAATTAACTTAGCTTCCATATGCTTCATCACTATTGACAACAGTTTAGCTGAGTTACAAGGAAGCCAGATTTTAAGTGATGAGGATGAAAGCGCATGACTGACAGAATCAAAATTCAAACTTTCTGAAATAAGCTTTAAAGCATAAATAAAAACTAACAGCAAAATTTCAGAGTAAATCTTTCTCATTACAATCTTCTTTCATCCCCTCCAGTATCAAGTAAGAGAATACACTGCAGGGGACAATGTCTCTCCTAAATTCTAGGTATGTTTAACAATCCCAACCAGTGACCCTGAGGGAAAGCCTATTTCTCACCACATAATATTTTGAATAATACCTTAGATGAGTAACTACACCCATTAAAAGGTTAGTAAACATAGTGAATAACAGAGTCTAAAAGATCTTCACGACCCAGATAATCATGATGATGTGATCACTCATCTAGAGCCAGACATCTTGGAATGTGAAGTCAAGTGGGCCTTAGAAAGCATCACTACGAACAAAGCTAGTGGAGGTGATGGAATTCCAGTTGAGCTGTTTCAAATCCTGAAAGATGATGCTGTGAAAGTGCTGCACTCAATCTGCCAGCAAATTTGGAAAACTCAGCAGTGGCCACAGGACTGGAAAAGGTCAGTTTTCATTCCAATTCCAAAGAAAGGCAATGC
>SJYT01025967.1:270483-292659 GCA_006410635.1 Cephalophus harveyi
AGCTGAAACTCCAGTACTTTGGCCACCTCATGCGAAGAGTTGACTCATTGGAAAAGACTCTGATGCTGGGAGGGATTGGGGGCAGGAGGAGAAGGGGACGACCGAGGATGAGATGGCTGGATGGCATCACTGACTCAATGTATGTGAGTCTGAGTGAACTCCGAGAGATGGTGATGAACAGGGAGGCCTGGCGTGCTGCGATTCATGGGGTCGCAAAGAGTCGGACACGACTGAGCGACTGAACTGACTGACTGACTGACTGAAACAAGAAAATAACTCTAGGGAAAAAATTAATGTCATGCTGTGATCTTAGGATTCGACAATCCTTACCCAGATCTTCTCAAACCTCAAAAGAGATGCACTATTATGACAGTGTGTGTATTCAGGCAATTCTTTTTCAGAGGTTCACGAAAGGACGTAACATAAAACTAAACAAGAAGTGCCCCAAAATGGTGGCACAAGGCATTTCAGTTAGATAAAGGCTCCTGACAGTGAGGATGGCTTAATGCAAAGATGAAAAATCAAAAAGGTATTAAATTTCCTCCTATGCTGCTGCTGCTGCTAAGTCGCTTCAGTCATGTCAGACTCTGTGTCAACCCATAGACGGCAGCCCACCAGACTCCCCCGTCTCTGGGATTCTCCAGACAAGAACACTGGAGTGGGTTGCCATTTCCTTCTCCAATACATGAAACTGAAAAGTGAAAGTGAAGTCACTCAGTCGTGTCTGACTCAGCGATCCCATGGACTATGGGAATACTTAAAAATTCAGAAAATTTTATCTATATGAAAGTTCATGTTTAATCCTATCTGAAAACAAAAGAAGTTGGCATCAGCAACCTATGCCTTTCTCACCTGGGAACAAATGCAAATGCCTTAGTTCAGTAACCCCCAGCCATTAAGCCACCAATCATCTTTTCATTACCTGGATACTGAAGATCCTTCACTGGCTCCCAGAACTCAAGTTCAGTTCAGTTCAGTCACTCAGTCGTGTCCGACTCTCTGCAACCCCATGAACCGCAGCACGGCAGGCCTCCCTGTCCATCACCAACTCCCGGAGTCCACCCAAACCCATGTCCATCGAGTCAGTGATGCCATCCAACCATCTCATCCTCTGTCATCCCCTCTCCTCCTGCCCTCAATCTTTCCCAGCATCAGGGTCTTTGCCAATGACTCAGCTCTTCACATTAGGTGGCCAAAGTCTTGGAGTTTCAGCTTCAACATCAGTCTTTCCAATGAACACCCAGGACTGATCTCCTTTAGGATGGACTGGTTGGATCGCCTTGCAGTCCAAGGGACTCTCAAGAGTCTTCTCCAAGACCACAGTTTAAAAGCATCAATTCTTCGGCGCTCAGCTTTTGAGTCCACACTAATACTGCCTTGCTATGCATACTGCTATACAACATAGAACAGAGGTTTCCCACTGAATTCTATAGCCCTGTTCCCAATAGCTAGACACACAGCAAAACCTGGTGAAAGTCAGATCCTACTCAGAGACCCAAACAATCCTTAATTCAGGGTCAAAGAAACCCTGATAACAACTTGCCCAAATGCCTCTCTCACCGCATTCTGATCCCAATTCCTCGGAATTAAAATTGAAAGATTCCAACAGGAATCTGTGAAATATAAAAGCTAATGCTACAGTTACACACTAAAACAGAAGCAACTCCTTAAAGGAAACTCCTATCCTCAACTATTAATAATTCAAGAGAAAAACACAATTAAGAGAAAAGGATATAATAGCTCTTGTCAAAACAGAATTCTTACTTTTACACTCCCTTTCTAAACAAACCTGTAACTACAAGAAGAAAATAAGAACAAAAGATACACTTTCCACTGTGGAATTATGCAGATGAAAAAACTGCTATTTTTCCTTGTATACTACCTCAATGACCCACAATTTGGACCCAATTCTGGCAATCCACTCAGCTACCTTCCTGGCCATTCTGGGGTGTGAAGACTCCCCACCCCAACTCATCCAACTCATCACTGAATCCCACCTGTCCCCTAAATATTTTTTTATCTTCCTCCTAGCTTTGTCCCGTTTTAAAAACTGTTTATTTTATACTGGACTATCATTGAGTTACAGTGTTGTGTCAGTCTCAGGCGTGCAGCAAAGTGACTCAGTTTTACATATACATATATCTATTCTTTTTCAAATTCTTTTCCCATTTAGGTTATTACAGAATACTAAGCAGAGTTATCCATGCTAGTAGGTCCTTGTTGGTTATCTCTTTTAAATATCGTAGTTTGTACATGTCAGTCCCAAATACTAAACTTATCCCTCTCCATCCCCATTTCTCCCCTTTGGTAACCTTAAGTTTGTTTTCTAAACCTATGAGTCTATTTGTTTTGCAAATAAGTTCATTTGTATTTTTTTTTTAGATTCGGCATATAAGCGGTATCATGTGGTACTTGTCTTTCTCCGTCTGACCTAGCCCACCGAGTATGACCATCTCCAGGCCCATCCAATGCTGCAAATGCAGCTTTACCCTCCCTTCCAGCCTCACTGTTGCCTCTAAGAAGCAGGTCCTCCTCATGTTCCGTTCACCTGGAACTAACAGCCTCCTGTTTCACTCTCCCCGCTCTCCTGTCCTCTCCACCACCCACACTGCTACAAAACTAATCATGAAATTCCATTCATCAAGGCTACACACCCAACTGTCAGCAGTGGTTATCTCTAGGGAATGCCTACATTTCTGTGTTATTTGTTTGCATTTTAGAACAAGCAAGTATCCCTTTTACAATCAGAAAAAAATTTTATTATTTCCATTTGGGGGAACTATTAAAGTCTATTCCATTTGGAATCCAATATCCCACTTTAACATCACGTTAAAGGCCACATTCTTGAGCCAGGCACAGGATAATCCTGCTCTGCCTTTCTCCGACATATTTCTAACCTCTATCCCTATTACATACTGAATACTTTAGCCATCCTGAATTACTTGCTGTTATGTTCCTTGATACCCTAATTTTATACACAGTGGAAGCATCCTCCATTTGGAATACAGAAATGCAACAATAATCTTGAGTCTGTTCCTAATAATCAAACTGCCTCTCGCTAATTCTGTTGTTCAGTCGCTCAGTCGTGTCTGACTCTTTGTGACCCCATGGACTGCAGCACACCAGGCTTCCCTGTCCTTCACCATCTCCCGGAGCTTGCTCAAATTCATGTCCATTGAGTTGGTGATGCCATCCAACCATCTCATCCTCTGTCGTCCCCTTCTCCCGCCTTCTATCTTTGAAAGCATCAGGGTCTTTTCCAGTGAGTTGGCTATTCCCATCAGATGGCCAAAGTATCAGACTTTCAGCTTCAGCATCAATCCTTCCAATGAACTTTCAGGGTTGATTTCCTTTAGGACTGACTGGTTTGATCTCCTTGCTGTCCAAGGGACACTGAAGAGTCTTTTTCAGCACTAAAATTCAAAGTCATCAGTTCTTTGGTGCTCAGCCTTCTGGATGGTCCAACTCTCACATCCATACATGACTACTAGAAAAACCATCGCTTTGACTATACAGACCTTTTTGGTGAAGTAATGGCACAAACAAAATTTTGTATGCATCAGGACCCATGAGAAAGGAGCAGTGACCCCACAAGATTCTGAGCCAGACTTTCCTGTGAGTGTTTGGGAGTCTCTGGCAGAGGCATGAGTCAACAGTGGCCTGCTGTGGGGTCAGGGACACTGACTGGCATAAGTCCTTTTGGAGGAGGTTGCTATTACCCCTACCATTTGGCCTCAGGGAGGGAACACAGCACCACCCATCAGTAGAAAATGGATTAAAGATTTAATCCAATTTACATCTTTAAATTTAAATTACTGAGCATGGCCTTGCCCACAGAGCAAGACCCAGTTTTCCCCACAGCGAGTCCTTCCCATCAGGAAGCGCCCACTAATAGTTATGTCATTAAAGAAAAAACAGGTTTATTTACCTCATCGTGCACCACATAATTTCTACCTGTAGCCTACAGTCCCACAGTTGTACCAACACACTAAATTCTTTCCTTCTAACCAGAAAGAAATTGCTGTTTTTAAAAGGATAAATAAGACAGAACCTTGCATCCATAATCTAAGAGATGATATGGGAAGAGGCACGATGCAGAGCGCTAAATTTGGGTAGGGGGTTTGAAGAGTAGAGAAAAACAGGTCAAGGACCTTGGATAAATTTGCAGCACAACTTCTTGCAGAGTGGAACAGCTATACCTCAAGTGTTATAAATCTTCATAAAGTAAAGGCATAATAAAGTTAAACTGGAAAATAGTACAAGTATTTATATTATTTCCCTCCTTCTTTTAGCATGAAAATTCAAAAGTTGGCCACTTTTTCAAAGAACATAATTGGATTTACCTTCCTTCAGTTTCTTCTACTATGTAAACAAGTACAAACGACCATATGGAAATTACAGAGACTGTATGTAACTTAATGAGATCTCTTCTTCTAATTATAAATTACATATAATTCTCTTTCAAACCGCATAAAACAGACACAAAACCCAGATTTTTTAAAATATAAACCAAACACATGAAAGAAAAAAAAAAAGAAGACATTCCTTTCATTTGATTGTGTAACTGGGTCACACGAAACCAGCAAACAGCATTACCCAATACACATTTCTACCCAGAGAAATAAATGATGAGAAGTTAGGGAAAGAGGGGTGAGGACAAACAAAGCTTAATAGGCTGCAGGAGCTAAGGGGCAAATCTAAGGATTTTCATACTTTTTGTGCTACATTATATAAGTTTTATTAAAAAGAACAGGCTCTTAGCTATAATAATGGAATTACGGCTATGCAGAAGAATGCGTTTAAGAGATGCATGTTAAAATACTAAAGCGTATAGTGCATGATGATTGCAACTTACTTTCAAGTGGTTCAGAAAAAATATTTAAATATGTACCAACATATTTACAGACAAAGCAATGCAGCAACCTGTGAACGATTTAATCTGGACCTGAGGATGGCAAACCACAGCCCAAGCCAAATCCAGCTGAGCCTGTTTTTGTAAATAAACCTACTAGAACACTCCCATGCCCACTCATTCACCTGTTGTCGACAGCTGCTTTTTCCCTACAGCTACACAGTTAAATAGTTGTAACAGAGACCACGTGACCTCCAAAGCCTAAAACATTTACCAGCCCTTTACAGAAGTACAGCAAATATCTGACCCTTTATGGAAAAAAAAAATTGCTAAGTCCTGATTATAGACAGTGGATATACAGGTGATCACAGAATCAAGTCTTCAAGCTTTTCCATATGTTTGAAATTTTTCAATAAAAAGGTAGAAAAACATACACTTTTATATACAAATCTTTTGATTGCTCCAGAATACAGATGAATACAGAAACAGATCATTGAAACAGAGAGTTTGGATACAATCATAATACTGATATGATTCTAAAAACACTATTATGCTCTTTGGGTACAGAACAAACAACGTTTTAGGACAGCAATTTGGTGATAACTACTTTTAAACACTCCTATTCTATACCTGTCCTATAGAAATACACAAGTATGCAAAGCCTAGCAGCAGTGCTTACCTGTCAATGATGCAAGCACTTCACCTGTCATGCAATCCCCACAACAATCCTAGGAGCTAAGGACACTACACTCCCCATTTTACATATGAGGAAACTAAGACAGAGTTATTTTGCCCAAGTCATGAAGCTAATAAATGGTTTAACAGGGATTATGAATTCAGATAAAACTTCAAAGCTCAATCGGAATCACCATACAACACTGCCTGTTGGAAAAAAGGACAAAATACTCCAAAGATGAATACACAGAACCAATACACAAATGAAGACATTCAATCTATCTAGTTATAAAATAATAATTAAATAAAAGCAGAATATCATCTGCCTGTCAATTAGATAAACAGAAAAAAGCTAATGTGGGCAAGAGTAAGGAGAAAGAAGGAGCACTGTGTTCTTTTGATAGATGTGTAAGTAAAGTCAGCCTACTTGGAGAAAGGTGTGGCAATATGCTCCTAAATTCAAAATGAGCATATGCTGTGATCCAACAATTCTGCTTCTAAGAATTTATGCTAAAGAAATAGACAAGTAGGCAAATATGCTAAGCATTATTTACTATCATAAAAAAAAACAACTAGAAACAACCTAAATGTTTATCAATCACAGTAAAATACAAACAACCGAATACCATAAAGTCATTCAAAGTGATTATATAAATCTGTATTGCTAACACAGAAAGATATAACCACACACAGCATTTAGGTTTTAAAAAAGAACAGATTAAAACCACATATATAGGATGATCATACTTCTGTAAATTTTTAAGTGAGTATGTGTGTCTGTGTACAGACCACAAATGGATGAAAAGATGTCAGGAGGGAAATGAACCAAAATATTAAGCAATCATCTCTAATTACTTAATATTAAAGTGGTGGGATTTTGAATGTTTCTTACTTTTTCCCTATTTCCTTATTATCTAATTACTTTTCCTGATTGTGTAACTTATATTACTATTTTTAAAAACCATAGTCAATTTTAAATACCTGCTTTTCACATCTCCATAATTACTATTTCCTCATTTAAATCATGCACAACCATTTCTTTATAATATGCACTGTGAATTTAATTAAGGAGTTTGGAACAACTTGTTAAGGACTTCATGACATCCTAGAAATAAAGATACTAAAGAGCCAACAGTCATCAAAAACTCATGCTAGAAAATTAATGGTAATAGGATTAACACATATTTATAGTACAAAAGCATTATCTCCTTTATTTCTCACAACTCATAAGGAAACATCACTATCCCCATTTCTACAGACTTCTCTTTTCAGACCCTAAACCTTCCTGGTTCTGCCCCAGGTATTAAAAAAAAATTTTTTTTAATACACAATTAGAATTTATCTTGTCCAAAATCTCTAGATCTCTGAGTTTATTATTCCTTTCACCTCTAACACTATATATTTACCACTCGTTCTACTAAAAATCACTACTCTGGCTCACTCGTCACCCTTCAAAACTCAGCTATCATAGCTTTCCTTATTCTTGAAAGCTTTCCAAATCACCTGTACACTCCTAGGTCAATTCAGTGTCTTTCCTGGTCACCCTCACAGCATCCTGTGCATATCTGAAAAACAGAATTTATAGCCCTGTATTGTAATCTCTTTCATTCTCTCACTAGATTATAAGAAAAGGATCTATGTCTTTTATCCTTACACTCCTAATTCCTATATAGGGTTATCCAGTAAGTGTCAAATAAATGAATGAATGATATTGCCAGTTATCTTTTTTCACCATATATTTTTAATTTAGCTAACTATATTATAAATCCTTAAAGGTTGGAAACTTTGTCACATGTCCTTTTACTTTAAAAACTTTCTTTGAAAAAAAAAAACTATCAGATTAAAAAAAGACCTAAAACTACAAAACTCATGGGAGAAAACAAAAGAATTAAATCTTCGCAATCTAAGATCAAGCAGCAGTCTTCTAGTATAAGCAACAACAAAAAAGACAAATTGGACATCGTCAAAATTAAAGCCTTCTATGCCTCAAAGGACATCATCAAGAAAGTGAAAAACCAATCCACAAAATGAGAGAAAATATTTGCAAATCATAAATCAGAGAAGGGCCTACTATCCAGAAAACTCTTACAACTAAACAACTACAAAGAATAAAAAGACAACTCAATTTTTAAAAAGGGAAAAGGATTTGAACAGACATTTCTCCAAAGATTATAATGGCCCCAAAACACATGAAAAGATGCTCAGTATCATTAGTCATTTGGGAAACACAAATCAAAACTATAATGTGATACCACTTTATACCCACTAGGATGACTAAAGGGGCTTCCCAATGGCTCAGCAGATAAAGAATCCGCCTGCAACATGGGAAACACATGAGACATGGGTTCGATCCCTGGGTTGGGAAGATACCCTGGAAAAGGAAATGGCAACCCGCTCCAGTATTCTTGCCTGGAGAATCCCCATGGATAGAGGAGCATAGTGGGCTACAGTCCAAAGGGCTGCAAAGAGTCAGACATGACTAAGCACACAGGCATGGCATGATGGCTATAAGAAAAAAAAAAAATTCTAACAAAGAAATTGGAACCCTCACACATTGCATTTGGAAATGTAAACTGGTGCAGCTGCTTTGCAAAACAGTTGGTATCAAGAGTTCCTCAAAAGGGTTAAATATAGAGCTAACATACAACCTAGCAATTCCACTTATAGGTATATAGCCAATAATTTAAAACATGGTCTAACAAAAACTTCTACATAAATGTTCACAGCAGCATTATTCACAATAGCCAAAAAGTGTCAACAACCAAAGTGATGAATGCATAAACAAAACATGGTATATCCATGCAATAGAATATTTTTCAGTCACTTACAAGAGTGATGTACTCATCACTTGCTAAGTGAAACAAGAGTGATGTACTCATCACTTGCTAAGTGAAACAAGTTAGAAATAAACATAGCATGGTTTCATTTATATGAAATCATACTATACAGTAGATAGTAAACATATAGTATGATTTCATTTGTATGAAATGTCCAGATTAGATAAATCCTTAGAGATAGAAAGTAGATTAGTGCTCTCCAGGAGCAAGAAGAATGGGGAAAGAGAGACTACTGCTAATGAGTAAAGGGCTTCTTTTGGGAATGATGAAATGTTCTAAAATTAGATACTGGTAACGATAACACAACTCTATGAATATACTAAAACCAGTGAACTGTCAAAAAATAAAAACCTCTGTGCTACAATGGACCTAAATAAATATTTCGATGAAAAATACAGTAACTTAAAATCAATACCTTAGAAATTTACACAAAAGTACATCCTGACAACTGACAATAATTAATTTGCCTTCATCAATCTCTTCATTAATCATCATGGATGCCCCATAGGCCAACAGTTCTCATTACCTTTATATCAGACATCTTGTTATAGATAAGAATGTTTAGGTAGGAATTAGACAAGGATACTAATATATTAGAAACTGAAACATACTATAGAATCTTAAGGGAAGTATTTTAAAATTTCTGTTCTTTTAAGGCAAGTAATGTGATCAAGATGTAAGATTCCATGAAGTTCTAAAAGCTTATGCTGTGTTTTTGATTGCTACCTATAAGCACATCTGGAAAGAGATATTTAAATTTTTAATTAAATTATATAGTTCTTAAAACCCCAACTTTATGCAGATCAATATAGGAATACTGGGGAATACTAGGAAATACCAGTTAACTTTGAAGTTTCCTAATCAGGACCTCCACTTTAAAGTCAAATATTGTTAAGCATAGCTTGATTTATGTATGCTCATCTTTTCACTTAGCAGTTTCCCCTTGAGAAAGTTCCCTTTCTCAGAAAATGTTTTAACTAAGTGTTAAACTTTGTGTTAAACTAAGTGTTCACTGTGTCTATTGATCACAGTACTACTTGGAATAATAAAAAGTTACAACCTAAGCATCAACTAACAAAGTAAACTGGTTAAACAAATAATGGCATGTCTACACAGTGAAATATAGTCATTAAAAACATAGAATAAAAAAGAAAAATAAAAAACAGAACAGTGACTTTCTGCAAAGGCCAGAAAGCAGACTTTTAACCCATATCCTCAAGAATAACTGCATAACTGCATATAATTGGTAACTGATTGAAGGTTTTACATGGAAACAGTTAAACCACAGCTGAAAAAAAAAGTTTTTAATGAATTGAGACCATATCCATTATACAATGTTAAATAGAAAACACAAGTTACCAAAAGTCATGTAGAACATGATCACATTCTTGAGAAAATATAAGCATATATCTGCCCACAAAAACATGTATAAAAATATATCCTACACCATTCATAGTGTTCATCTATTTTAATCCTTTTTATTTTTTCCAGCTTTGAAAATTATATAAATTTAAGGTGTACAATGTGACAATTTATGTGTACATACTGCTGATTATCACAATAAGGTTGTCAATACATCCATTATCTCATAGCTAATAATGTGTACTTTTTTTTTCTTAAACATGTTATACTTATAAGAAGAAATTTTTAATTAAAAAACTTAAGACTCTCCTCTTTAATCTATTTTCTTTAGTTTGAAGGCATAGAGTAAAATAGCCCATCACAGAATGCTTTTTCTTCCCAATAAAGTTTCTTACAACAACTAATTGTAGGTGGGGAAAAAAATTCTATCTTCTTTCTGAACCAAATAAGGTCAATCCTCGTTTTCAAAACCACCAGGTGATTGTAATTTTTACTCAATACCTACCTTTTTTATTGCTAATTTAAGCTTCAGGGAAATTTATCACGGAAACCCCCTTATATGTTTGGAGAAAAAAATAAACCAACACTTTGCTGAGGACTTTTACACATTATGATTTAACTACTCCTCATACAGACCACCGGAGAAGGCAATGGCAACCCACTCCAGTACTCTTGCCTGGAAAATCCCATGGGTGGAGGAGCCTGGTAGGCTGCAGTCCATGGGGTCACGAAGAGTCGGACACGACTGAGAGACTTCACTTTCACTTTTCACTTTCATGCATTGGAGAAGGAAATGGCAACCCACTCCAGTGTTCTTGCCTGGAGAATCCCAGGGATGGGGGAGCCTGGTGGGCTGCCGTCTCTGGGGTTGCACAGAGTAGGACACGACTGAAGCGACTTAGCATAGAGACCACATGAGATAGTAATTTATCATCATATAAATTTTACAGGTAAAGAAACTGAGGTTCAGATATATTATTTAACCAAAATACCATAGCTAGAGAGTATTAGCCCAGATTTGAAATAAGGGTTTCCAATTTCAAGTTTTCCTTATACTATAGTTGTGCTTTTCATTTATATGTATCTTTATTGAGAATCTGAAGTAAAAATCCCTCTCTGAGAAAGGATAATTCACAATAGTTCTTTAAGAAGGAATAGACTTAAAAAAAAAAATCATTTGAGCCCCAAAGTACTTTATTTAAGTGCCTCTGTGACTGGAAAATATCCTTCTGATAAAGGCAGTGAATTTGCAACCTCAATAAACTAGTCTGAAAAGCTTAGTCAGCTGGTATGGAGCAAGGGTCACATGTAAAATTTAACATGTCTAACTTCTATTCTTTGGTACTAAAAGCACCAAATTTCTGTTACATTTTCCTATCATTTGTACAAAAAGATAAGGTCTCCCATGATGCAATATAACTTTATTTAAAAACACATCTTTATCCACCTTAATTTTAAACTTTTATATTTATATGAACTTGAAGATCTACAAAATTTTGTTAATTATGGAAAGCCTTTACACAGTGTGAGAGACAGTGATAATTCATTAACCATATTTATCATTAAGCCCTTTGGTGATTGTAAGCTTTGTAAAAAATAAGACAACAGGCCCCAAATGGAGTTATTTTTGCTAAGTCCCAGGTAATAAACTGAGACTTAGTTACAGTTTTGGTCTCCTTCAGAAATGGAATGTTAAACCAATCAAGAATCACTTGATCAAAACTAGTTAGATAATCTGCCTTAAAGATCTCTGCCACCTCCTAAAGGAACGTGACCTTGCCATAAACATTCCACTTCCCATAACCAATCCGCTTTTGGTCTAGTATAATTTCCTTGTTCCTGCTCCTTTCTGCTTAGAGCTCCTTCATTTTGTATAACCCCTTTGCACACCTTTCTGTTAAGACTGAATGCTGCTCAATTCTTGAATCACTGAATAAATCCAATAAGATCTTTAAAATATATTCAGTTGAATTTTGCTTTTAAACACTTTGGTGGTAATGATGGGATCCAAACGAGATTTTTTGCTGACGCTGGGGATGAGAAACAAAGGCATTGGTACCTGTGAATCCTTTGAGTTTCCCGTCTTTCCATGGGTAAGCACCCCTTGGTTCTGAGCCTAGCTCTGATCTCTGCTCTGACTGGCTCCCAATCTAATTAGCTTCTCAGTCCAAGGCTAAGGGGGTCAGTTTGAGCTTCCAAACAGTTCCACTTGGAATCCGACTTTCCAGCTCTTGGTTAGTGCACAGTGCCCATTTGTTGGGATTTACTAGTTCACTTCAAAATTCTACATTAGCAACTACCAGTGGTTCCACTTAGGAACACATAAGGCCCTCCCTTGACAAGTGCACAATGCCATCTCTTTGGTTACTGCTGGTGTCCACAGTTCCATTTCCTTGGCTACGGTTAGTTTCTGTTACTATGCACATGAAGTCAAGGAATAATATATATACTGTGACTGGGAACCTCAGAAGCCAATGTGACAACAGCGATGAGTACAAGACAGATACTTAAAAGCTGTCAGAGTACTCACCACCGAACTCTAAGATACTCATGCTGGAATAAGTTGGTCATGGAAGAGGTTAGATTAACACCAGGTCACCCACCAATCTCAAGAAAATTGCTAGGACTTCCCTGGTGGCCCAGTGGTTAATAATCTACCTTGCAATTCAGGGGATGCCTGTTTGATCCCTGGTCAGGGAACTAAGATCCCACATGCCATGGAGCAACTAAGCCTGTACACTGCAGTTACTGAGCCCACACACTCTGGAGCCCATGTGCCACAACGAAAGACCCCACATGATGCAGTGAAAATTCCATGTGCCACAACTAAGACCCAATGCAGCCAAACATATAAATAAATTTTTAAAAATTTAAAAAAAAAAAAGAAAAGAAAATTGCTGTGCAACAAGATACAGTTTAAAACATTAATCACAGCCCCCCACCCCCCAACCCAGCAGCACATTCCTGTCAGGTATTAATTTGGCTCCTACAGACCTAGCTGATGCTGCTGCTAAGTCACTTCAGTTGTGTCCGACTCTGTGCAACCCCACAGACGGCAGCCACCAGGCTCCCCCGTCTCTGGGATTCTCCAGGCAAGAACACTGGAGTGGGCTGCCATTTCCTTCTCCAATGCATGAAAGTGAAAAGTGAAAGTGAAGTCTCTCAGTCGTGTCCGACTCTTCGTGACCCTATGGACTGCAGCCTACCAGGCTCCTCCACCCATGGGATTTTCCAGGCAAGAGTACTGGAGTGGGGTGCCATTGCCTTCTTCACCTACAGACCTAAAGCGTAGCTAAATGGAATCCTCAAGGTTCAAAGGACTGAGCACAACACCTTCTGACACAATTGCTTATTGTAATTCTACGAACTGTGGTCCTGGAAGCTGTTGATATCTAGGAAAATGGCAAAATCTTACACAGACAACCTAGAATTACAATGGCCATTGAGGAGGATATTCCAACTAAACAAGATCATCCATTTAAAAAGTGCACCTGGAAGCAGGAACTTGCAAAGCAAGCAAACAGAACAGGATACCTATTCTAATTGGCATGCAGAAGTCTCAAAAAAGCTTCAAGATTCTAAATAGCTTCATTAAAAGATTCTTTGTAAAATGCTAATGAAAAATTAAAGACACAAGAGGCACCTAAAACAAAAGACTACAAGACTGACTGTCACAGAGAGTGGGGCACGACTCAGCAACAGGACCACCACAGACTGGCATGACTCCTACTGCTCCCCCCTATCCCGCTTGACTTGCGCACTCATTCAACTAACCACTCCTGCCTGAATCACCTTTCACTACGAAAAGGCTGCTGCTGCTGCTGCTGCTGCTAAGTCGCTTCAGTCGTGTCCGACTCTGTGCGACTCCAGAGATGGCAGCCCACCAGGCTCCCCCGTCCCTGGGATTCTCCAGGCAAGAACACTGGAGTGGGTTGCCATTTCCTTCTCCAATGAAAAGGCTACAAGACCATACACAAAAATCTCCCAATAAATGGCCTTGCAAACACCCCCATATTTACCTTCAAGGAGGGCCCCCAGCTGGGCCTCTCTCAGGGTTGACAAGACCCTGAGGGATTTTCTGGTTATTCCCTTAAACAGCCAGTGCGAAACCAAAATTAATGAAAAACCTTGCCAAATTCAGGTAGACGTCAAAGGGACACTCTTTAACATCCACGCTGAAGCCTACAGATGTGATCCTGGGAAAATTGTCAGAAGCTGGCAAACGATGAGAATTCTTGCCAGAATCACCTCTCCTGAACATATGTTTCTAGTACCCAGTTGAGAAAGGAAAAATTTAATGTCATCCCTTCCTTTCCAAATCCAGACCCATTGGTTATTAATCCTTCCTCTCCTAGAGACAGTTATTGCCTTCTTGTACGTCTTTCTGGGTCCTGAGAATTGTATAAGTCTTTCGTCCTTTCTTCTGGCTATCTTTGGGAGTGACTCAGGGTCTTGAGAAAATAGTGTATTTTGCACCATCTTTGGAGATGCCTTGAATCTAAGGGGTTATCCAACACTGCCAGGAATATTTACTGTTTGTCTCGACTGAAACCAGGTAAGACATTTGAAAGGATTTTTTTTTTTAAGTAGCTCTCTGGTCAGAAGTTGGCCAAACTGTAAGCTGATACTCAAAGCCTGACAGAAACTTTACTTTAGGCCTTCTCCCCTAAGCTAATATGAAACGAAACTATGGACCCAGAGGGGTAGGAAATATTCCAAAGACAAAGAGGCTTAGATCTAGAACACAGGAATCTTTTGATTGCTATCTTAGTTGAAGATCTCTCTGACAAAAGGAAGCAAATTGAAAAGACAGACGGATGGATGGATCAGCTCTTTGAAGTTATTTTGGTTGCAACTTAACTCTTCAAATATCTGCCCGCAATGCGGGAGACCGGGGTTTGATCCCTGGGTCGGGAAGATCCCCTGGAGAAGGAAATGGCAACCCACTCCAGTACTCTTGCCTAGAAAATTCCATGGTTAGAGGAGCCTGGTGGGCTACAGTCCATGGAGTCGCCAAGAGTTGGACACGACTGAGCAACTTCTCTTTCTCTAACTCTTCAAGGAATTAAAAGTAACTGTCCTCATCTTATAAATTGAGTCTTTACAAGAACAGAAAATGCAGCTCAAGAAGAAATTCAAAGTCTACCTTTTTTCAAATCTCCAGACCTCCCCTATTCATCTAAAAAGACTTCTGCTGTTCAATCGCTCAATAGTGTCTGACTCTTTGCAACCCCATGGACTGCAACATGCCAGGCTTCCCTGTCCTTCACTATCTCCTGAAGTTTGCTCAAATTCATGTCCATTGACTCAGCGATGCCATCCAACTATCTCACTCTCTGTCATCCCTTCTCCTCCTGCCTTCAATCTTTCCCAATATCAGAGGTTTTCCAAGTGAATTGGCTCTTCACATAAGGTGGCCAAAGTATTAAGAGCTTCAGCTTCAACATCTGTCTTTCCAATGAATATTCAGGGTTGATTTCCTTTAAGATTGACTGGTTTGATCTCCTTGCTGTCCAAGAGATTCTCAAGAGTCTTCCCCAGCACCACAGTTTAAAAGTATCAATTCTTCAGTGCTCAGCCTTCTTTATGGTCCAACTCTCATATCCATACACAACCATAGATTTGACTAGACAGACCTTTGTCAGCAAAGTGATGTCTCTGCTTTTTAATATGCTATCTAGGTTTGTCATTGCTTTTTTCCCAAGGAGCAAGCATCTTTTAATTGCAAGGCTGCAGGCACAATTCACGGTGATTTTGGAGCCCAAGAAAATAAAATCTGTCACTGTTTCCATTCTTTCCCCATCTGTTTGCCATAAAGTGAAGGGACCGGATGCCATGATCTTCATTTTTTGAATGTTGAGTTTTAAGCCAGCTTTTTCACTCTCTTCTTTCACCTTCATCAGGAAGCTTATAGTTTATTATTAAAATTCCCCTTAGGAACCAAAAGTCCATTTAGGAGGAACTTTCATTCTTTCTCTGTGCTGTTGAGATATAGATGTTCTACCTGGTTTTCTCTAGAAACTGAAGGTCCTGTCTTTGAAACAAAACTTCAAAGAGGTAGTTCTTACCAGAAGTAAAGAAAAAAGGGGGAATGAAAGGCTATCTGAAAACCAGGTGAATGAAAATTGTGTCCATGTTAGTAAAAAGTGTAAGCTTCTGAGTAGGTAGCCTGAATTTATTCCATCTAGCAGAAACACAATATGGACCCAACTGATCTTTAATTTTGATTTTTGCATTATCATACCTATCTCATAGCTAAAATGTTGGAACAGAAACTGTAAGGTCTGTTTGCAGTCTAAATGTTTATGAATGTTTGTGGGGTATTTTTTTATCTTCAGATGATATTGCTAAAATTTATCTGTGAAAAGATTTAACTGGCTTAAAAACAAACAAGTGCTATATAAAATAAGTATACTGTCAGAAATACAAAAACTCATTTTTTGTTCACAAGTTCATGTGATCCAGGATAAATCTTTAGTAAATAAAAGCCAGCGCCGGGCTTCCCTGGTGGCTCAGTAGTAAAGAACCCACCTGCCAATGCAGGAGACACAGGTTGGCTCCCTGATCCAGGAAGAGCCTACATGCCTCGGAGCTACTAAGCCCTCGCGCCACAATAATGAGTCTGTGCTCCAGAGGCAGGGAGCCGCAACTACTGAGCCCACGCACCCCAGAGCCTGTGTTCCCCAAGAGAAATCACCGCAATGAAAAGCCCATATAACGAGAGAGTAGCTTCCTCTCACCACAACTAGAGAAAAGCCTGAGCAGCAGCAAAGACCCAGCACAGCTAAAGATAAATAAATAGATAATTTTTAAAGCCAGTGTGTTTGTTGGTCTAATTCATATAGGCAAGATCTTAGAGTTATCAACATTAAATATAAAATCTACTCTACCAAGAGTTAACAAAAGTCAAGTTCATGCTATCTCTGTTACAGAATCAACAAGAATCTATCAACTTAAGATGATGGTTAGCTATTAACGTCTTACACAAGTCTCACGAGTAACCTAAACATAATTGTTAAGAACAAGAGACATAAAACAGATCTAAGATAAGCTTTATAAGTAAACTTTCCAACAATAATTGTGCTTTATGGTATGTGTACTTAAAAATACTTTTCAAACTCTTTTTGGTTACTTGAAACCTTAAAGTTATATTGAGATAAGTTAAATGATGGCTATTCATTGACTATCTAGATCACTCCCAAAGAAGATAAAATACTAAAACATTAATTGCTGAACACATCTTTACCTACTTTGGGCTTCCTTTTACAAAGGAACTAAAAATATTTGGGTCTTCTATTAAACATATTTTGTGCCACATTGTAAAATTTGACATGAGAAATATGCTTAAGAAACTATGAAATGTATTCACAAATTTGCCAGTAAAAGTTCACAACTGTTTACTTAATTTTAACTAGAAATCTCATTTTTAAGAATTAAAAAAACTTAACTTTTAAGAATTACAAATATAAATAATTTAAAATGATTAGAAATAAGAGAAATATCTCTGTATCCAAGGCAAGTAGGATGTGTATTTTGAAAAAGAAAACACATGAGTACTGGAGATGTTATTTTTGTTAAGAGGAAAGAAGGTAATGTTGTCCTAAAGTTAAGATGGCTATTTCAGTATGGGAAGAGGAAAACAAGGGACAAACTATGGACAGAGAAAGTTGGGGAGAGAGAGGGAAGTAAGGAGGGAGAGTGGAGGGAGACCAGGAATCTTGTGTGATCAAACTAGCTAAAAACTGAACTGTAATTATGAGAGTTTTTAAAATAAATTTTAATACCAATCCTGTACTTATATAAAACTAAAACTTAATCTTCTTTCATTTGCTAAAAAGGCAAAGTTTTATTGTACTAAGGGTCACTCTTGATATGCTACTGTGAAGGTTTTTCCTTTCTAAGTAATCTTTCTAGAAGGTAACAATTTTGTGTTTAATCAGGATAATTTCCTGTGTCTCATGTTATCTTTATCACATGTCTTTGATTAATTAGCAAACCTAATTCTTCTTGATATTAAAGTTTTGCTCAGAACTATGCAGTCTTCTATATTTGCCTTTGAAAATCCTTAATTGTCACTTGCCTTAAGTGGATAATTATTATTTCATAATGATCTGAATCATTTTTAGTCAAGTGTTCAAAACCTTTGATATTTTGACAAATTCCCTGAAACTGAATTCTAAACGAAGCATTTTTGACCTCCAACTAACTTTGAGATTTTCAGAGGGTCCTTGGAACATCTCAGTGTATTTGTTCTCTTTCCCTATTAAAAAAAGAGATAAATGTATTAAGAGCCTTAATACAACTTACGCCTTTTGACTCTATTTAAAAAAAAAAGAATCAGATTTATATATGAAAACATCTATTACTATTATTTATATTATCAAAATACTGGAAAGAACTTAAATGTTCAATAATTAGAAAGCATTAACTAAAGCATTAAATAGCCACATGACAGACAAACACAGACATCCACCCAAAATCAAGTCTTTGAAGGAAATTTGATAGTATGTATATACATTAATCATACCTTAAGTCAGAGGATCCCAACCTCATTCATAGTGCTCTAGGTATCTTAGTAATTTGTTCATGGCACCGCTAGGTCCAAAGAGATACCTACCTAACAATTTCAGTATGAAAGTTTCTCAGAAAATGAAAAACAAGGTTTCCCTGGTGGCTCAGCGGTCAAGAATCTGCCTGCCAATACAGGCGACGTCGGTTCAATCCCTGATCCAGGAAGATGCCCTACATGCCCTGGAGCAACTAAGCCCATGTGCCACAGCTATTAAGCCTGTGCTCCAGAGCCCGGCACCCACAACTACTGAAGCCCACACGCCCTGGAGCCCGTGCTCTGCAACAAGACAACCCACCACAAGGAGTAGCCCGTGCACCACAACTAGAGAGTAACCCCTGCGAGCCAGAACTAGAGACAACAAAGACCCAGCACACCCAAAAATAAATAAATGATTGTTTAGATTAAAAACAGAACTACCAGATTATCCAACAACCCCACCTCTAGGTATATATCCAAAGGAAACAAAATCACTATCTCAAAGAGATATCCTGTACCGCCATATTCACTGCAGTGTTATTTACAACAATCAAGTCATGGAAACAACCAAAGTTTCCACTGGCTGACAAATGGATAAAGAAAATATGGTGTAACATATACAATGTAATATGACTCAGCTATAAAAAGCAATGAAATAATGCCACTTGAAGCAACATGGATGGACCTAGAGATTATTATTCTGAGTGAAGTCAGACAGAGAAAGACAAATATCATACATACCACTCAAATGTAGTCTAATTTTTAAAAAGATGCAAATGAACTTATTTACTAAAAGAAGCATACTTACAGATATTGAAAACAAACTTATGGTTACCAAAGGGGAAATGTGATGGGGAGGGATAGATAAATCAGGAGCTTGGGATGAACACATACATACTCCAATACCGTGAACTCCCTGATGTTCAAGCTGGTTTTAGAAAAGGCAGAGGAACCAGAGATCAAATTGCCAAAAATCCGCTGGATCATGGAAAAAGCAAGAGAGTTCCAGAAAAACATCTATTTCTGCTTTATTGACTATGCCAAAGCCTTTGACTGTGTGGATCACAATAAACTGTGGACAATTCTCAAAGAGATGGGCATACCAGACCACCTGACCTGCCTCTTGAGAAATCTGTATGCAGGTCAGGAAGCAACAGTTAGAACTGGACATGGAACAACAGACTGGTTCCAAATAGGAAAAGGAGTCCGTCAAGGCTGTATACTGTCACCCTGCTTATTTAACTTCTATGCAGAGTACATCATGAGAAACGCTGGACTGGAAGAAGCACAAGCTGGAATCAAGATTGCCTGGAGAAATATCAATAACCTCAGATATGCAGATGACACCACCCTTATGGCAGAAAGTGAAGAGGAGCTAAAAAGCCTCTTGATGAAAGTGAAAGAGGAGAGCGAAAAAGTTGGCTTAAAGCTCAACATTCAGAGATGTGTATAAGAGACAGGGTCTTTCTTGACCCATACTATTGAATCATGGGTTTTATTTGTTAACTAAGATCCCCAGCAACTTAAATAAACTTTCTTGATTTNCTCTTGATGAAAGTGAAAGAGGAGAGTGAAAAAGTTGGCTTAAAGCTCAACATTCAGAAAACAAAGATCATGGCATTTGGTCCTATCACTTCATGGGAAATAGATGGGGAAACAGTGAAATCAGTGTCAGACTTTATTTTTTGGGCTCCAAAATCACTGCAGATGGTGATTGCAGCCATGAAATTAAAAGACGCTTACTCCTTGGAAGGAAAGTTATGACCAACCTAGGTAGCATATTCAAAAGCAGAGACCTTACTTTGCCAACAAATGTCCATTTAGTCAAGGCTATAGTTTCTCCAGTAGTCATGTATGGATGTGAGAGTTGGACTGTGAAGAAAGCTGAGCACCGAAGAATTGATGCTTTTGAACTGTGGTGTTGGAGAAGACTCTTCAGAGTCCCTTGGACTGTAAGGAGAGCCAACCAGTCCATCCTAAAGGAGATCAGTCCTGGGTGTTCTTTGGAAGGACTGATGCTAAAGCTGAAATTCCAATACTTTGACTACTTCATGTGAAGAGTTGACTCATTGGAAAAGACTCTGATGCTGGGAGGGATTGGGGGAAGGAAGAGAAGGGGATGACAGAGGATGAGATGGCTGGATGGCATCACTGACTCGATGGACGTGAGTCTGAGTGAACTCCGGGAGTTGGTGATGGAGAGGGAGGCCTGGCGTGCTGCAATTCATGGGATCTCAAAGAGTCGGATACGACTGAGTGACTGAACTGAAGTGAACTGAGTTATACTTCTTTGTGGTTTTAGTTTTAATTTTCATGATGACTAATAATGTTGAGCACTTTATCATTGTTCATGGGTCATTTGTATATTTTTTTGTGAAGTATATACAGATATTTCAGGCTTCCTGAGTGGCACTCATGGTAAAGAACCAGCCTACCAATGCAGGAGACATAAGAGATGTGGTTTTGATCCCTGGGTCAGGAAGATCCCCTGGAGGAGGGCCTGGCAACCCACTCCAGTATTCTTGTGTAGAGAGTCCCATGGACAGAGGAGCCTGGCAGGCTACAGTCCATTGGGTCGCAAAGAGTTGGGCACGACTGAAGTGACTTAACACGCACGTATACAAATATTTCAGCTATTTTTTATTGAATTGTTTGCCTGTTCATTATCCAAGTTATAGGAGTTATTTGCATACCCTGGATAACAGTCCTTTTTGTGTATTTATGAATATTTTCTCCCAGTCTATGGCTTACCTATTGATTTTCTAAATGGTTTCGTTTGAAGAGAAGAATTTTTAGATTTTGAAAAGGTCTTCTTTATTACACTTTTTTCTTTTATGATTATGTTTTCTATAATCTGCTTAAGAAATGTTTGTGTATCCCAGATCATGAAGATCATCTCTTATATCTACTTCCAAAAGTTTATGCTTTCAGTTTTTATGCTTAGGTCAGTGATCGATCTCAAGTTTTGTGTAAAGATTGAGATTTGGAGTTTTTTTTTTTTTTTTTTAATGTGAATATCCAATTACTTCAGCGCAGTTTGTGAACAAGATTTCCCTTTTAGCATTTGATTCCTCTGATGCTTTTGTTAATAAAAACAGATGACCAGGTAAGTGTGGGTCTATTTCTCGACTTTCTATTTATTTTTGACCTACTTGTTAGTTCCAGTACAAGCACCACCAAGTCTGATAACTTAGGTTCATTGTATTTTTTCTCAGCGGTATTTTTTTTATGTTTCATGATAGAGATCTTGCACATGTGTTAGTAATGTTTTCTTAATATTTTATATTCTGATGCTATCATGAGTGGAATTGTTTTTAAATTTTATTTTCTAATTACAAGCTTACATATATAAAAATACAGTTGATTTTTAAAATGAAACCCTGTATTGTACAGCCTTGCTAAATTTCTACAGCCTTGCTCATCTCTCTTGTGTAGCTTTTTAGATTCTTTATCCTTTTCTTTGTAAATAAGCATGTCATTTCAAATAGTTTTGTTTCTTCATTTTCGATTTTTATGGGTTTTATATCTTTTCTCATTATTGCAAGTGGTTAGAATTTTAATTAATGTTGAAGAGCGGTGGTAAGAGTGGGACTCCTTGACCAGTTTCTGGTCTAAGGTTCAATATGACACAATTAAGGATGATATTATCTGTAAATTTTATAGTTATCTTTTATTAGATTGAAGAAATTTCCTCATTCTTTGTGAAACTTTATCATAAATTGCTGCTGGATTCAGTAAAAATGCCTTATGTCTATTGAAGTGAATTTATGGTTTTTCCCTCTTTTTCTATTAATATGGTGATTCTTTTAAAAATTAAGAAACCTTATATACTACAAAATTAGCCATTTTTAAAGTGAACAATTCATTAAATATAAAACCAACCTTGCATTCCTGGTATAAGC
>SJYT01025967.1:292822-304254 GCA_006410635.1 Cephalophus harveyi
TCTTCATGCTCATGATAAATTATCCTTTTTAGATATTATATTTGACTTACTAATACTTTATTAAGAATTTTTGTACCTATGATCATGTAAGAAATTTGTCTTTAATTTTTTTGGTACTGTCTTTGATTTTTGATGCAAAGATTATGCTAATCTCATATAGTATATTGGGATGTAGTCACTGCTGCTCTATGATTTGAAAATCTTGGCATAATATTGATACTCTTTCTTTGTTAAATATTTGGTATAATTCACTAAAGAAACACTTCTGAGTCAATGATTTTTTATGAAAATCTCTTAGATTAAAATATTTAATCTTGATAGTGGGCTATCCATATTTCTGTTTGGAATTCCCATTCTGTTCATAATTAAGAAACTGAAATTTGAAGCACAGTTGAGTTATTGTTTTTCATTAAGTTGAGCAGGCCTTTGTATTACATCAGCATCTGCTAGGCAGATGATACTGGCAAAAATGGTGTAAGCGGATCTTCTCTTAATCTTCACAGCAGATATTTATATGCAGTCTGTGGTTGTTGTCAGTTTCTTATAGCTGGAAGGTAGGAAGGAAGGTGGCCTTTATCTCGTTTAGAAGAAACCCAGGGGAGATAATCACTGTCTTTTGCTCCAGGACCCAGTGAGGATGGCTGCCTTAGTTTTCTGTTGCTGTGCGTCGGGGGTGTTACTCTCTGTGTCCAACTCTTTATGCCCCTGTGGACTGTAGCCGGCCAGGCTCCTCTGTCCATGGGGCTCTCCAGGCAAGAATACTGGAGTGGGTTGCCATTCCCTTCTCCAGGGGATCTTCCTGATCCAGAGATCAGTCCTGGGTGTTCACTGGAAGGACTGATATTGAAGCTGAAACTCCAATACTTTGGCTTCCTGATGCAAAGGGCTGACTCATTTGAAAAGACCCTGATGCTGGGAAAAATTGAGGACAGGAGGAGAAGGGGATGACAGAGGATGAGATGGTTGGATGGTATCGCCGACTAGATGACCATGGGTTTGGGTGGCCTTGGGAGTTGGTGATGGACAGGGAGACCTGGAGTGCTACAGTTCATGGGGTCGCAAAGAGTAGGACATGACTGAGCGACTGAACTGAACTTACTCTGTTTGGATGGTATCTCCTGCAAAACTGTTTCTTTGTGCAGGCTTTAAGGATCACCAAACTTGCCTTTTTAGTGAGGAGAACACTGTCTGTCTCCTTGTTGCTGTGCCTAGCCATCCTCATGGAACTAAGTTTGTATTCTTTACTAATGTTAAAGGGATTTAATGTTATTAATTAAGGACTTAGGTAAATTCATATTCTTTTCCTGTGCCTGTTGACGTCTGCTCATCATAACAGTCCTTGTGAAAATCGTGCAACCAACTCAGTCAGTCAAAAAAAAAAGAAAAGAAAAATTAAAAATTGATGATATTCTGTGTTGGTAAATATTTGGAGAAATTCTATTTCTATATAATATTGGTGAGTTTGTAAACTGGGTCTGGATTTATTTAAAGAATGGTATGACAGCCATCCCTCAGAATTTCAAAAATGTGAATTATTCTTCAGCCCAGCTATTACTTAGGTGTCTGTTCTACAGAAACTGTTCTCATCATGCACAAAGGCAGGCACACAGGTGTTCCCCTCTGCATTTGACTTGGGAAGGCATATCTGGAAGAGCTGCAGTGATCAGTAAAGGGGCAAATGTTAAATATATTCTGGTGGATTCATACTTGGGAAAATGACAGATTTTTTAAAGGATGAAATAGATCTACATAGACCAAAACAAAAAGATCAAGACACGGCAAAGTAAAAGAGCAAGATACAATATAAAAGAGTATGTTCATATGTGTGAGTGGTGCATGTATATATAAAAGTCATGAAAAGATCCAGAAAGATATAGGCACGATTTCAACAATGATTTCCATTGTGAGGGGAATTGAATACTGAAATGGGTGTGCAGGTTTTGAAAGCAGTGTTTCATTTTTTTACTTATGATTTAAAAATTGTGTTATAAAGTGCATTTCTTTAAAATGACAGAACTGTTAAATAGCTGAATAAAAGAACAGAAACAATTCTATCTTTATTTTAAGGCTTGATGACTCTATGGATTCCGTGTTTTCCCCCTAAATCCTAGAATCATGAGCAGATTGGCTCCCGCGGGCCTCATTCCGGGGGTGAGCACTGCTGTCTGCATTTTCCAGGCGAAGCCTGGTGACCTGACTTTGCCTGGCTCAGAGGCAGGGAAGCCTGTCTCGCTCAGCAGCCCTCGGCCAGTGCGCCCTTGGAGAACGAGGCAGATAAATGCAGGACACACTTCTTGGCTTTGCTGCGTGCTTGCTATGAAGTCCATCTCGTGTGGTCGCTATGAAGTCCGATACACCTGGAGGCAGGTGGGGATGGAAAGGTGAAATGCAGCAGGGGGGACCAAGCAGGCAGAGGGTGGGACAGAGCCCGCGACCCCTTGGGAGGGAGGAAGCGCAGAAGGTGATCCGGAGCGAGGAAAGAAGTGCCCTGCAGCAGGGCCAGCGGGGGACAGGCAGTGTCAGGCCTGCGCCACGGGCTTAACCCGCGCTCCCTGCGGGCACGGCTGGGGGAGTCCTCGGGGATTTCCTGAGAGCTGGAGAGAGACAGTGCGAGGGCTAGGAGGCAGCACGCGGGTCACAGAACAAAGGTGATGGCAGACAGTTCCCATCCCCAAGTTAAGAGGAAGGGAGAGGGAGCTTGCACTACGTGCTGGCTGTCCTGGGGAGGACTGGATATCGCGGGAGGGTAGACTGCGTGCTTTTGGAGGGTGTGGAGGACTTAGCTTTCTACCCCTCTAGCAATAGCTTGGTGCACCGCGTGGCCTATGGTTCAGGTCAGCTCAGTTCCGTCATTCAGTCGTGTCCAGCTCTTTGCAGCCCCACGGCCTGCAGCATGCCAGGTTTCCCGGTCCATCACCAACTTGTTCAAACTCATGTCCATCGAGTTGGTGATGCCCTCCAACCATCTTATCCTCTGTCATCCTTCAAGAAACTCCTATGAATGAATGAATTTGTCCCGTAGACTTTGGGACAAACCATCTTCAGATGTTTCGAAACATCAAAATTCCAGCTCCCTCACTAATAGGTTATAAATCTTGGCTAATTTATGTGATCTGTCTTGGCTTCATCTCTTTTTTTCTGCCTAATGTAGCAATACATAGCATTCAATTCATAGGGAAATGGTGAAAATATAGATGGCAGAGCGTACATGGAGTGTCTGGTTCATAATGAGTAAGATTCCAGAAGTGTGTTATTTTCCTGCCTTACTGGTGAGAATTTCAAGTCAAGACTCTAAATATAATCAAAAGACATAGTTATCAAAGTTAATGTGTCAAGCAAGGGCTTGGGCGCATAAAAAGCACCAAGGCAGAGGTGAGGGAAAAACCAGGAGGGGAGCTGGGTTGCCTCCATGGCTCCTGAGGGTTAATTAAGGACTCCGGTAAATTCCCTTTGCCTCACCCCTGGGTCAGGCTGGCTTCCGAGACTGGAGCAGGTTTGCAAGCAGGCAGGTCTGTGCAGGTTCCACCCTCCAGAGCTGTCTGCGTCTGAGAGCTGGGGCCCCTGACGAGGCGGCAGCAGGCCGAGTGCACAAGGATGTGGTGGGGCTCAGAGCAGGGAGCGGCTCTGGAGCGGGCAGGTGATTTACAGCCCTTAAACGGCTCTCCCCTTCTGCAAAACTCTTAATTTAATAGACAAACATCTTGGGATAAAGGCTCGCTAGAGACAGGACTGACGGGCTAAATGCTGGAAGATTAAAGACCTGCAGAGGGGAGTACATAACTCTATTATGAAAATGGGAAAAAGCTCCCATCCCTCCCCTCAGATGGCAAACCTGAGACTCACCACCAGCAAAGGAGGTGGGATAGTGGAGGCTTCAAGGAAATAGATTCAAAATCACGACAGCTGACAGGTACCTTAGTCTCTGCTCTGCCCAGCATCTTTTGATCTGAACATTTTGCTTGTGAGGAAATGGAGTCACCAGGAGGTCAGGTGTCTCTGCAAGGTGGGTTTTGATGAAGTCAGTGGTAAGACTCGGTGCCTAGCTGCCACTGCCTCCTCTGTTCCACAGTAGACGATGAACTGCTGGTTCAGTCTGAGACACAGCTATACCCTCGGCAACTAGTCGAGAGGCAGACACATACTGCTTAGTCTCTCAGGTGTGTCCAACTCTTGGTGAGCCCGTGAACAGTAGCCCACCAGGCTCCTCTGTCCATGGAATTCTCCAGGCAGGAATCCTGGAGTGGGTTGCCATTTCCTTCTCCAAGACACATAGTGGACCCTCCATAAATACTTGAAGAAAGAGAGTATCTTTGGGACTTTCAAGAACATCTTCCTGGAAACCTATCACATACCTCTCAGCAAGGTGCTGAGCTTAGTGTCTGGGGGTTGATTCTTGTGCTCCAATCTGTAATTTGGGTCTTGATTTCCTAATACGTTATCCTTGTATTTAACTATACATGAATTGCGTCGGTGTTTCAGAATGTGTCAGAGTGTAAGTGGGAGCCTCTCTAAGTTCACATACAGATGTTTGCAGACACTGATAGCAGTGATACACAAGTTCAAGTCCAATGTCTGCTCTTTTTAATTAAATAGATTGTGTTTAGTATTCTCCTTTAGAAGATGTCAATGCCTTCAAACTAGCTGTTTCCATTTTAGGAATTCAACCTTGGAAATACTCTTAAAACTGCAAATCTTTTTTTCTTCTTATTAACTGAGCTATAGTTTATTCAGGATTCCCAGGTGGCACAGTGCTAGGAAATCCACCTGCCAGAGCAGGACGCTAGAGATGCAGGTTCAATCCCTGGGTCGGGAAGATCTCCTAGAGTAGGAAATGGTAACCCACTCCAGTATTCTTGCCTGGAAAATTCCATGGACAGAGGAGCCTGGTGGGCTACAGTCAATGGGGTCTCAACGTGTTGGACCTGACAGAGGACACACACAGAATTTGCAATGTTGTGTTAGTTTCACATGTATAGCAAAGTGTTCAGTTTTATTCCTTTTCCAAATGTTTTCCATCACAGGTTATTACAAGCTATATAGTTCCCTGTGCTATATAACAGGTCCTATATAGTAGTGTGCATATATTAATGCCAAACTCCTAACTTATCTCCCCCCGCCAACTATGCCCTTTGGTAACCATAAGTTTGTTTTCTATGTCTGTGAGTATATTTTTGTTTTATAAATAAGTTCATTTGTATCATTTGTTAGATTCCACATATAAATGATATCATATGATATTTGTCTTTTTCTGCCTGACTTATTTCACTTAATATGATAACCTCTGGATCCATCCATGTTGCTGCAAATGACATTATTGCATTCCTTCTTGTGTCTGAGTGATGTTCCCTTGTACACATGTGCCGCATCTTCTTCATCCACTCAACTGCTGATGGACATCAAGGTTGCTTCCACGTCTTGGCTGTTGTAAGTAGTGCTGCAGTGAACACTGGGGCGCATGTTTCTTTTTTTTTTTTTTTTTTAATTTTTTTTTTGTTTTTTGTTTTTTTTCTTTTTCTTTTGTATCTTTGAGAATTACAGTTTTCTCTAGATATGTGCCCAGGAGTGGGATTGCAGGATCTTATGATAGCTCTGTATTTGATTTTTTAAGGAAATTCCGTACTGTTCTCCCTTGAGGCTATACCAAGTTACAGTCCTCCCAACAGTGTAGTAAGGCTCCTTGCTTTCCTCTCGCTCTCTAGTATTTACTTGTAGACTTTCTACGGTGGTAATTCTGAGTGGTGTGAGGGGTGCTCACTGTGGTTCTGACTTTCACTTCTCTAACGATCACTGACACCAGGCATCTTTCCAGGTGCACATTGGCAGCGCCCCGTGTCTGCTTTTGACTGTGTGCACAGCTTAGAGTGATTTAGGTCACCAAATAAGGTCCAATTTTCTGCTTTATGTAGTGGTCATGATCATAGTATTGACTTCAATGGTTTCTTGGGAGACTTTCTGAGACGCAGTATGGGCCTCGGCCACAGCGGGTGTTCAGTGGGAGCTAGCTAATATTCTGTATGGATGTGGAGAGGAGGCTTTACTTCTGCCTGTTACTCTGTCACGTTCTTCAAACCTCGTCAGAAGCTGTTTGGAGCTGATTCGGGGGAAAAAATACCCTATATACCTTCTCATGTTTTGATGGCTAGTCTCATTTTGAATCCTACACAACTTTTGAATACTTCCGGGCTTTTGACGTTCACTGAGAACTTAATTAGGGTTAGGTGTTGGAGAAGACTCTTGAGAGTCCCTTGGACTGCAAGGAGATCCAACCAGTCCATTCTGAAGGAGATCAGCCCTGGGATTTCTTTGTAAGGAGTGATGCTGAAGCTAAAACTCATTGTTTTAGCTTTGGCCACCTGATGCAAAGAGTTGTCTCATTGGAAAAGACTCTGATGCTGGGAGGGATTGGGGGCAGGAGAAGAAGGGGACGACCGAGGATGAGATGGCTGGATGGCATCACTGACTCGATATACGTGAGTCTGAGTGAACTCTAGGAGTTGGTGATGGACAGGGAGACCTGGCATGCTGCAATTCACGGGGTTGCAAAGAGTCAGACACGACTGAGCATCTGAACGGAACTGAACTGAGAACTTAATTTTTCTTTACAACTTTGTGTTTCCTCTTATCAGCCTCAGTGTGGGGAACCCTCTTATTGTTTTCTGTGTATTTTCTTTAATTTTTTTTTTCAAAATCAGTTTTTCACTTGGTTTTGTTTACCTGGTAGGTGATAGGTGATTATTAAGCACGTATTATGGCTGGCTGTGGTATCCCTTACATGCTTTACTGTGCCTTATTTCTATACCCTACAGAAAACAGCCCAGGTTATATTCATTCTTATTCTCAATTTGCAACACGTTAACTAACAGTGGTAGTACATGAAAGATTTATTGATTAAAACTTTACAGGACATGAAGTTGGGAGGAAAAGTCAATACCCTGAATGATAATCAGGGTTCTTGGCAAGTGAGAACACTAGGTCAGCTCTTAAAAAAAAAAACACAATTTGAATATGGATGAATATCAAGTGTTCACTTGAGTTCAAAACCCCAGCTCTATAAAGACAGAATGAAGATACAGTTTAGGAGAAAGATAGGCTAAAAGTTTGAAGTTCTCTTTCTATTTGAGGGTGGCATGAATCAAGTGAGCTTTGATTGAAATTTAAAATCCAATGTTATTGAAGACTGAACTAAGACTAGTTTCATGCTCTGTAAAGGAAAGTGATACTCTGCTGTATTTAATCTTGGCCCAACCTTATCTGCAGTTGTGAGTTCAGCCTCAAGTCAGGCGCAATGGTGACAAACCAGAGTGTGGCTGGAGGAAGGAGGAAGAAGAAATCAGATGCACAGAATACTTAGATAAACTGCAGATTGTTAGACTTGAGAAGGGAAATTTGGGGGAAAGTAAGTTGGTAGCTATCTAGAAACATCTGAACACTTGTGTAGGAAAGACACTGAATATTAGACTAGCACAGTAGATGGAATTGCAGGAAGGTACAAACTAGCTCAACGTGAAGAATATATAGATAACATCCCTGGTGGCTCAGAGGTTAAAGCGTCTGCCTCCAATGCGGGAGACCCGGGTTCGATCCCTGGGTCGGGAAGATCCCCTGGAGAAGGAAATGGCAATCCACTCCAGTATTCCTGCCTGGAGAATCCCATGGACGGAGAAGCCTAGTAGGTTACAGTCCACGGGGTCGCAAANATATATATATATATATATATATATATATATATATATATAATTAAAGCTTCCTGCTTAAGAAATTGGCTGTCTCATAGTTTCGCCAGACTTAACCAGTCACATATGGGGTAATCATCCTGACCATCAGATGTAACGGAGCATGCTGAGTGTCACAGAGGGTGTTGAAACGGCATTGTGTAAAGTGAAGGACCGTATCATAGGTGTTTTATATGTGCGATAAATATTTATTGAATGAAGATTTAACAGCTAGATACATTGCTTCTTTGAATATCTGATATTATTAATTTTTAAAAGCAGAGTTTCACTAGCATGGAGAGACAGATTTTGAGAGGGTTGGTTAAAACTGGAAGGGAGTGAATAAAGGAAAGTCGTTGCTCATCAAAGTTGAGGATGTGAGACATACTATGAATTTTGAAAGAAATAATACTGATTACATACTTACAAAGAGCATCTCAGAGTTTATAAAGTATTTAGCCCCATGATTTGTGATCTAAACCTCACCAACAAAAGAGATATATAGTGTTATTACTGCTTTTACCGTCGCCATTTAACAGAGGAGGTAACTAAGACTTGGACAGGTCATTGAATTGACTAAAGTATAGAATTCAGTTTCTTAGACCAGATTTTCAAAATTTCAGATTTTAAGTTTTTCTTTCTTAACTGTATCCCACTCCTATGGGACCAAAAAAGGAATGAAGTGAAGTGAAGTCGCTCAGTCGTGTCCGACTCTTTGCGACCCCATGGACTGTAACCTACTAGGCTTGTCCATGGGATTCTCCAGGCAAGAATACTGGAGTGGATTGCCATTTCCTTCTCCAGGGGATCTTCCCGACCCAGGGATCGAACCCAGGTCTCCCTCATTGGAGGCAGACGCTTTAACCTCTGAGCCACCAGGGAAGTCCAAAAAAGGAATAGACATAGGAAAATAAAGAGGTCATTATTACTTTTTTAATGTGCTGTAAGCTGGAAATGTAAGATATTTCAATATCTGGTTTTAATTTTAAAAATTAACAGAGATGAGAGAGTATCAGTCCAAGCAAATAAAGCTAAGAAACCATGAGGGTGAAAAATGAAAGTCTTTGTAAAGAAAGACATTCAAAAGGCAGCTGTGCAGACCAGGAAGCGAAGTCTGGACACAGGCTGAATTCTGGTGTGTTTGCTCCTTCCTGGACTTGGTGTGGTCAGGTACACAGAGAGGTTGGAAGGGAGGGGAGGAAGAAAATGAGGTTTCCTTTAGGAGCCAGGCAATATTGCTTTGCTGTGGTGAATAGGTAGTTTTGAAAATTACACACTAAGGTGGCAGGTAATTTTTTATTATTATTATTTTTTTATATAAATTGTGAGTCCTGAGTTGAAATTGAGAAGAGAAAAAACAAGGTATTTGAAATGATTAGGAAGGAGTAATATGGGCTTTCCTGCATGTGGCCAGCGTGATTAATACCCACTGTTACCTGGAAGAGGCAATGTCCATTCTGCTTTGAAGAGCCAAAGGTGACCTTGACTGAGAGCTTGCCTGGAGATGGCTATGCCTGAGTCCCCACCCCGCTCCCTTAGCACCTTCTGATCTCATTATTGTAACACACATCACAATGTGCTATGATTACACCCTCTTTGCTCGCCTGCTCTGCTCCACTGGAAGACCCAGCACTTAGTCTCCGTAGGTTCTGGAGATGTAACAACGGCAAGTACCAATGCCAGGCTGGAGTCTTGGCACCTGAAAAACCGAGCTGTGAAAAATGAACCCCTAATATGATAGGTGGAAATACAGAAGCTCAGAAAAGAGGACTGAGGACCTGAGGGAAATCAGGGGAAAATGCTTACTAGGTACAGTCTTTCATTGTATATATTCTACCGGGAGCAACATGGACCTTACCCCTTAGAGGTTACCATCAAGTCGGGAAGACAGGCATTAAGTCATTAAAGCAGAGTAATCCCAAATGTGCAGTAAGCCACAGGGAGAGTTCAGGGCAGTGTGGGAAGGTTGCATAGGGGGCTGGAGGGCCAGCTGGTCATTCCTGATGCCACAGTCTGTTGGTGGCCAAGCCAAGAGTAGTTTCTACACCTATGTATGTTATCCTAGTCATTTCTTCCTTATATGTTTTGTAATAATTTTGTAAAATTTCTGTTTGCCCTAACCAGGGGGTTCTTTGGAATTCTGTGGCCCATAGATCTGAAATTTTGATGAAGGCTATGAATCATCTTTTTAAAATGTGTATATAGACCTAGCATATAAATTTGGAAGTAATTTGAGGCTTATATTATATAGACTCTTAGGTTCTGAATTCCTGTTTTGAGCTCTTTCTGAGGTGATGCCTAGCTCTCCTTTCAGCTCATTCTCAACCTGTATCTCCAGCTCTGCTATCTCCATTACAGTCCAGATGCCCTACCTAGCAGCTGTCTACTGGGCACCTCCCTAATCGTTCCACTAGGGTGTACTACAATTAGGCTCTAGCAGAAGCTATACTTGGTAAACAGTTTATGGGTGTGTTGGGGTTGGAGGTAACAGTGGCATTAAGAGGCTAGGAGAAAAGATTTGTGTGGATTAAAAATCTTCAGTGAGCAGGTGGAGATGGCTAACAGGCAGTTGTAAAAATGTGTCTGGTGCTCAAAAAAAGGCTAAGGAAGAGATGTCAAGCTAAGAATTGTTAAACTTAAGAATGATAGTTTCAGCCCTGAGTTTGTGGGATATTGACACAGAAGAGAGTGGAGAATGGGGGGAGAAGTAGAAGGAAGAAATAGAAAAGAAAAGAAAAAGAGGAGGGAGGGGAAGGGAAAATGTGAGAAGTAAATGGAAGAGAAAGAGAGCATCCAAGAGGATTCTGAGTAATATCTGCATCCTAGGAAGAAATGTCAAGGAAGAACCTTTACATAACAAAAGATATACACCACTACATATCAAATAGATAACTAATAAGGACCTACTGAATAGCACAAGGAAGTCTTCTCAATACTCTGAAATGACCTAATGGGAAAATAATCTAAAAAGTGGGTATATGCATATATATAACTGATTCACTTGGCTGTACACCTGAAGCTGACACAACTTTTTAAATCAACTATGCTCATACTAGTTCCAAATAGGAAAAGGAGTACGTCAAGGCTGTATATTGTCACCCTGCTTTTATTTAACTTATATGCAGAGTACATCATGAGAAATGCTGGACTGGAAGAAACACAAGCTGGAATCAAGATTGCCGGGAGAAATATCAATAACCTCAGATACGCAGATGACACCACCCTTATGGCAGAAAGTGAAGAGGAGCTAAAAGGCCTCTTAACGAAAGTGAAAGAGGAGAGCAAAAAAGTTGGCTTAAAGCTCAACATTCAGAAAACGAAGATCATGGCATCTGGTCCCATCACTTCATGGGAAATAGATGGGGAAACAGTGTCAGACTTTATTTTTTGGGGCTCCAAAATCACTGCAGATGGTGACTGCAGTCATGAAATTAAAAGACGCTTACTCCTTGGAAGAAAAGTTATGTCCAACCTAGATAGCATTTTCAAAAGCAGAGACATTGCTTTGCCGACTAAGGTCCATCTAGTCAAGGCTATGGTTTTTCCTGTGGTCATGTATGGATGTGAGAGTTGGACTGTGAAGAAGGCTGAGTGCCAAAGAATTGATGCTTTTGAACTGTGGTGTTGGAGAAGACTCTTGAGAGTCCCTTGGACTGCAAGGAGATCCAACCAGTCCATTCTGAAGGAGATCAGCCCTGGGATTTCTTTGGAAGGAATGAT
>SJYT01025967.1:305207-330772 GCA_006410635.1 Cephalophus harveyi
CAGTTAGAACTGGACATGGAACAACAGACTGGTTCCAAATAAGAAAAGGAGTCCGTCAAGGCTGTATATTGTCACCCTGCTTATTTAACTTCTATGCAGAGTACATCATGAGAAACGCTGGACTAGAAGAAGCACAAGCTGTAATCAAGATTGCCAGGAGAAATATCAATAACCTCAGATATGTAGATGACACCACCCTTATGGCAGAAAGTGAAGAGGAACTAAAAAGCCTCTTGATGAAAGTGAAAGAGGAGAGTGAAAATGTTGGTTTAAAGGTCAACATTCAGAAAATGAAGATCATGGCATCTGGTCCCATCGCTTCATGGGAAATAGATGGGGAAACAGTGAAACAGTGTCAGACTTTATTTTTCAGGGCTCCAAATCACTGAAGATGGTGATTGCAGCCATGAAATTAAAAGACGCTTACTCCTTGGAAGGAAAGTTATGACCAACCTAGATAGCATATTCAAAAGCAAAGACATTACTTTGCCAACAAAAGTCCATCTATTCAAGGCTATGGTTTTTCCTGTGGTCATGTATGGATGTGAGAGTTGGACTGTGAAGAAAGCTGAGTGCCGAAGAATTGATGCTTTTGAACTGTGGTGTTGGAGAAGACTCTTGAGAGTCCCTTGGACTGCAAGGAGATCCAACCAGTCCATTCTAGCGGAGATCAGCCCTGGGTGTTCATTGGAAGGACTGATGCTAAAGCTGAAACTCCAGTACTTTGGCCACCTCATGCGAAGAGCTGACTCATTGGAAAAGACTCTGATGCTGGGAGGGATTGGGGGCAGGAGGACAAGGGAATGACAGAGGATGAGATGGCTGGATGGCATCACCGACTCAATGGACATAGTTTGAGTGAACTCTGGGAGTTGGTGATGGAGAGGGAGGCCTGGCATGCTGCGATTGATGGGGTCACAAAGAGCTGGACACGACTGAGTGACTGAACTGAACTGAACTGATACTCAAGTAAAAATATTTAAAAGAGATAAGAAGAGATAGAGATATTACATAAGAAAGGAAGTTAAGCATCGTTCTTTGGAGTATGTTGGTGCCCTTGGCAGGTGAACTGTGAGTGAACTTTTGGGAGAGGAGGGCTAATTTCACTGGACTGGGGAATTCATGGAAAACAAGAGATGTAGGAAGAGACAAGGTGGAGGACCTCTTCAGAGGGCTCATCCTTGAAGGGATGAAGGAGGGTGGGCTGAAAGAAGGAAAACTTGTCATCCAGATGGAACTGTTATGGAAGAGACCGGATTATTTAAAAGAGGAGAGCTCGGAAAATCAGAAATGGAGGGCCCAACTCCTGGAATAAAGTCTTAGAGGTCAAGCCAAACGGAAAACCTTAGGTAATAAAAGATCTTGAAGGAGGAGAGAGGGAAGGGAGAAAGCATAAATGCACTGAAGCTTGGAGGTGGGACAGGGGCTGCCTGCCCTGAGAGTCCATAACTGTGATCTTCCTGCTGTGTGAATGGCTGGAGGCCATTCCTTCCTCTCTTTTCCCCGGAGTTCCCTTTGCTTCAACCTGAAGTCATAAGGCTGGTTTAAAATGGTCCTGCAGTCTGTCTCAGTCTCTGACTCACCGGGAACTCAACCTTTTCAGAATACAACCTTTAAAGAAAGCTTAAACATCAGACATCAAAAACAAAGGGAAAAAAAAAAAATGTTTTCCCTAATGCTATTTGCAAATGTCATTTCAGAGCTGAGGAATCTGGTTGGAAAACTGAATCCTGTTTCACTTTCTCTGGCTCACTCTGAAGTGGAAAAAGAGAATATGCCAACTTCTGGAACCTTCCTTCAGCCCCTGCTGGGACGAAAGAGCTGCGATTTCTGGGTCCTGCGTCTGCTGCCGCTTCCTTCCGCTGGGCCTCAGTGTCCTCATCTGAGTAAAGTGAGACTGGGCATGACTGCCTCCATGGTTTCTTTCAGCCCAGAGAAAGATTCTAAGACTTGAAATCACACAAATTACTCGGTACCCAGATTTTCCATTAAGTGGTGCATTTAGCTATGAATCATATTTCACGAAATGGAGAAAGGAGAGAAAATGAAGGTATAGAACCCCGAACAAGAAAAAATAAAAAAGCATAGAAGCAGATGTGGTATCCTGATTGCATTTTTTCCAGGAAAGTTCAGCCCTTTTTCAAAAACCCTTGACACAGAGATGTCTTGCCACGTGTCACTGACTCATAGGGGCAGATCAAAGTGAGCCTTACCGCTGTTCCCTCACCTTGACCTGAGAGGTCAAGAAAGCTGAAGGCACAAGGGGTGACTATGCAAGGCATCAAGGAGTGATATTAGGACAAAATGAAGCTGAAAAAAAGACTAAGGAACCTGCAGATAATTTTTACATTCTAGGGGACTTGAGGCGGGGACTCAGGATTTCACGGCCCATTCTCAGTGTTGTCTCGCACAGTACATTCTGTCCTAGCAGCTGGAGTCATGACAACCCGAATGGCTTTGAGCTACATAAAGTCTTTAAATTTCCATTTTGTTCATTATTCAAATTGGGACGAGATATATTTACCTTGCAGGATAATTTTGAAACCATATGGTATGTGAGAAGCTTGCTCTCGCTGCAGCCTAATGGGTGTGGGTTCGAATTCGATGGCATTTCACTAATCCATTCGTCGTGATGGTTTTGTTTCTCCCCTGTTTTCCTTTCCTCACATCTCCATCTCCCCTTGCCGACTCTGCACTCTTTGCTAAGACTCTGCTACCTGTTTCAAGAGATGATCAGTGAGAATTCCCACATACCTCACTGCCACTGCCAGCCTGCTGGGGTTTGTGCCTGTATGATTTACTTCCCTTCTTGGTAGCTCAGCTGGTAAAGAATCCGTCTGCAATGCAGGAAACCCGGGTTCGATCCTTGGGGTGAGAAGATCTCCTGGAGGAGGGCATGGCAACCCTCTCCAGGATTCTTGCCTGGAGAATCTCCATGGACAGAGGAGCCTCCATAGTCCATGGAGTCCAAGAGTGGGACATGACTGAGCAACTACACACAGCACAGCATTTGTTACTACAGACACTTGCTGTTCAGTTACTCAGTCATATCCGAGTCTTGGTGACCCCATGGATTGCAGCATGCCAGGCTTCCCTGTCCTTCCCTATCTCCCAGAGCTTGCTCAAACTCATGTCTGTCAAATCAGTGATGACATCCCACCATATCATTCTCTGTTGTCCCTGTCTCCTCCTGCCTTCAATCTTCCCAGCATCAGGGTCTTTTGCAGGGAGTTGGCTCTTTGCATCATGTGGCCAGAGTATTGGAACTTCAATATCAGTCCTTCTACTAAATATTCTGGGTTGATTTCCTTTAGAATTGACTGGTTTGATCTCCTTGCAGTCCAAGGGACTCTCAAGAGTCTTCTCCAACACCACAGTTCAAAAGCATTGGTTCTTTGGCATTCAGTCTTCTTTATGGTTCAGCTCTCACATTCATACATGACTTCTGGAAAAATCACAGCTTTGATTATATGGACCTTTGTTGTCAAAGTAATGTCTCTGCTTTTTAATATGCTATCTAGGTTTTATGGACTTCCATGTAGCTCAAATGGTAAAGAACCTTCCTGCAATGCATGAGACCAGGGTTCAATCTGGGTCGGGAAGATTCTCTGGAGAAGGGAGCGGCGATCCACTCTAGTATTCTTACCTGGAGAATCCCATGGACAGAGAAGTCTGGCAGGCTATAGTCCGTGCGGTCACAAAGAGTTGGACATGACTGAGTGACTAACACGCACACACACACATCTAGGTTGTCATAACTTTTCTTCCAAGGAGCAAGCGTCTTTTAATTTCATGGCTGCAGTCACCATCTACAGTGATTTTGGCATCCAAGAAAATAAAGTCTGTCACTGTTTCCATTGTTTCCCCATCTATTTGCCATGAAGTGATGGGACCAGAGACCATGCTTTTCTTTATTGAATGTTGACTTTTAAGCCAGCTTTACGCTTTCCTCTTTCATGTTCATCAGGAAGCTCTTTAGTTCCTCTTTGCTTTCTGCCATAAGGGTCGTGTCATCTGCATATCTGAGGTTATTGATATTTTGCCCGGCAACCTTGATTCCAGCTTGTGCTTCCTCCAGCCAAGCACTTCTCATGATGTACTCTGCATATAAGTTAAATAAGCAAGCTGACAATATAGAGCCTTGACACACTCCTTTCCCGATTTGGAACCAGTCTGTTGTTCCATGTCTGCTTTAACTGTTGCTTCTTGACCTTCATACAGGTTTTGCAGGAGGCAGATAAGGTGATCTGGTATTCCCATCTCTTTAAGAATTTTCCACAGTTTGTTGTGATCCATACAGTCAAAGGCTTTAGCATAGTCAGTGAAGCAGTAATAGATTTTTTTTCTGGAATTCTCTTGCTTTTTCTATGATCCACTGTATCATAGATTAATTTTTCAAAAATATTTATATAATACTAGAGATTTATTGTTCATATTTTTATCTAAGGTTTATCTGTCTACTTCTGCCTCTAGATGTCATCCGTACTTCTCCGCCAACTTTCAGATGAACAACCCCTGCTCAAGGTCACTGCTCTAACAATCTAGAAATCATCCTGGCTTCTCTGAATCATGTATTTTTTCCACTCTGGATAATCTTGCCAATTAACATGATAACATAAAGCAATGTTTTCCATGATTCAGAAAAGTTCCCTAGACCCCAGGCCCACCTGCATATGCCTATTTACAGTGAAGGACAGCTTTATGCTTCCAGTTCTTTAGACTAGAACTCTGGGCTCATCCTTGACTCTCTTCTTTCTCACACTCTACGTCCAATCTATCAAATCCTGTTGGCTCACTTTCACAATTCATCTGTCAGGGGACTACGACTCACAACTTGTGTTGCAATACAGCCCCAGCCCCTCGCTGGCTCCCTGTTTTGACCTTTTCTACCTTATTTTCCTTCCAGTACCCAGTAATTTTTCTTTTAGAATATGAATCATATTTGTCTTTTCTCCACTCAAAACCTTTCTTTGATTAATAGCTTATCTTATTCAGAGTAACAAGTTCTTACAGTGACTTGCATTGCCCTGTCAATCTGGACCCCATTGGATCTGATAGGGTAAGATAATCTCTGCTTTCATCTGCTCCAATCAGATTTGTCTTTCTCTTGCTCTTTAACCCATCATGTTCATTCTCTCCTTAACACTCTTGCTTGTGAATTTCCCTCTGTCTAGAATGCTCTCGTTTCATATGGTTCATATATTGGTCTCTCACTTAGCCAGTGATGGTTTTCAGAGAAGTCAGTGTTAGCCATCCTATAAAAAATACCGCATTCTGCACACATGCCCTGCACACTCTCTCTTTAAATTCCTTTATATATTTTTGCATGGTACTTACTACCTTTTACATAATCGATTCCTTTAGTTACTGATTCAATTATGATCTTTATGAGAACGAAAGGATGCAGCTCTGTTGTATTCTCAACCCCTGGAAGAGGGCCTGACCTATAGTGGAAGCTTAAAAATTATTAAGTGAATAGATAACAAAGTGGCTTCAGGTAATTTAGTTGAAGTTCCTCTGTCTCGGCTTCTTCAACTTCGGGACTGGAGATAATATTTCCTACTTTGTAAGATTGCTAAAAGGAACAAGATCACGTATGCGGCCTGCGTGGCGCAGCGCAGGAGGGCAGTAAACAGCGGGTATTGTTATAAACATTGCACAGATTAACCGGACAGTGTATGCAAAGTTCCTGACATGCAGTCTGACATGGAGTTGGAGCTCGGGAGGTTGTGGTTCTCAGTCCTCAGAACACATTTGCTGATGATTTAAACCGATTTACTGTTGGCAGGAAGTTGGAAGATAGCAGCTGAGGTTTTGATTCAAGTTTTCATTCAGTACTTACAAGGAGCTAGACTTCAGACAGATTACTTAACCTCATCTTAGTTTCAGATTTTTCATCTCTAAAAGGGAAATAGTTGTATCCTAGCATTACTAATATGATTAATAAGCTATTTTGCATGGCAAAGGGGAAATACAGCTGCAGATGGGAGTGAGGTTGCAAGTCAGCTGACCTAAACGTGCAGGTTATCCTGGATCACGGGGGTGGGCCCTTAAAAGTGAAAGAGGAAGACAGAAGAATAGATGTGGGAGATGGCAAATTAAGAAGAACTCATCTGATATGGTTGGCTCTGAACATGGTGCAAAGGGCCACCAGCCAAGAAACATGGGTGGCCCATTATCTCTATTATGATTTATGAGAAATAAATATTTGGTCATTTAGATGACCAAAATATATTTGGAATTTCTGACTATACCCTCTTGGAATTTCTGACTATACAAGAAACAGGAACATCTTTTGCTATAATGTTTGGTTTCTTGTCCTCAGTTCCTGAAACTGCTTTAGAGATGTAAATGTGAAATGGGTATCTTGTTACTCATACAAGTCCCTTTCTATCCCAGTGGGGTTTGTGTTCATGATGTGACTATGGAAAGCCCCTAAGTGGAGGGAGAGGACTGGTTGCAAGGGGTACCAACCTTGAATAGAAGGTTAGACATTTCAGTCCCCTCACCCCATTCTTCAGGGAGGGGAGAGGGGCTGGATTGAGTTCAGTCACTAATGGTCAGTAATGTAATCAGTCATGTACTTGTAATGAAGTCTCCATAGCAACCCAAAGGACAGGGTCCAGAGAGCTCCTGGGTGGGCGGATAAGTGGAGGTGCTGGGAGTGTGGCACCCTGGAGGGGACATGGAAGCTCCATGCGTGTTCTTTCCCCATGTATTTCCCTACTCATCTCTTCCCTCTGGTGTTTCTGGGTTATATCCTTTTATGATAAACTGGTGATCTAATAAGTAAATGGGTTTCCTGAGCTCTCTGAGCCTGTCTAGCAAGTCACTGGAACCGAGAGAAGGGCTTATGGGAACCTCTGATATAGCCAGTTGGTCAAAAGCACGGGTGATAACACAGATTTGCAGTCGGCATCCCTGGTTGGAATGGGTCCTTGGAACGTGCAATCTGTAATCAGTTCCCCAGAAGAACAGATGACAACCTGGGCTTGTGACTGGCACCTAAAGTGGAGTGGGGTTGGGGTCAGTCTTGTAGGAGGAGCCCTTAAACTGTGAAATCGAATGCTATCTCCAGGTAAATAGAATTGAGTTGAACTGTAGGACACCCAGCTGGTGTCCAGAGAATTGCTTGGTGCTTTAGAAACCCCTCCCAACACACATGTTGAAATTGAGCACAGAATCCCCAAGATCTAGTTTCTGTAGAAACCAGATAGAGCAAGGATGTGGATTCTCCCCACGAATCTCTAGGAAAGAGTGCAACCCTGCTGACTCCTGATTTAAGCCTAGTGAGAACCTTTTCAGACTTCTGACCTCTAGAACTATGATGATAAATCTGTATTGCTGAAACCACTAAATTTGTGGTAATTTGCTAAAACAAAACAGGGAATGAGTACAGTTGCTATACTGCTGCTGCTGCTGCTAAGTCGCTTCAGTCGTGTCCGACTCTGTGCGACCCCACAGATGGCAGCCCACCGGGCTCTGCCATCCCTGGGATTCTCCAGGCAAGAACACTGGAGTGGGTTGCCATTTCCTTCTCCAATGCATGAAAGTGGAAAGTGAAAGTGAAGTCGCTCAGTCATGTCTGAACTATTCAGCTATAAAATAGAGGTGAGAAAAAGCTGAGAGAGTAGCCCTGACTTATATACACTACCATGTGTGAGGCAGATGGCTAATAATACGCTGCCGCACAGCACAGGGCGCTCAGCTGAGTGCTCTGTGATGACCTAGAGGGTGGGATGGGGCTGGGTAGGAGGGAGGCTCAAGAGGGAGGAAATGTATGTGTACTTACAGCTGATTCACTCTGTTGTTCAGCAGAAACTAACAAAACATTGTAAGGCAATTATACTCCAATTAAAAAAATAAGTAAAATCAATTACACTACATATGTATGTAGTATCAGTTCAGTTCAGTTCAGTTCAGTCGCTCAGTCGTGTCCGACTCTTTGAGACCCCATGAATCGCAGCATGCCAGGCCTCCACTTCTACTGTATAATACCTAAATCAAATCCCTTATGATTATACAGTGGAAGTATGTAGTATAAGAAAAAAATAAAATAGAGATGGTGAATATGTTACCTCTAACATTTATGGGGCTCAAAGCAAAATTAGAAAATTACACTCTTAACCTCTAGCCCACCTTTCCTTTTCTTTCCATCCCAGCTCTTTCCTACATCAGGAGGCTCCTTATGTGCCTATGTGTAACCCCAGCCCGCAAGTCCAGCCCTTCTATGTGAAAGGAACCCCTCAGGCCACTTTTAGACACAGAGGAATGATGCCAGCAGCTGAGTCTGTTCTCACAAGGACCGATCCTTGGGTGAGGCCTTGCAGGTGGGCGTAGAGTGGTCCAAGCAGGTCCTTCTGGGGCACTGGGTTTCTGACACATGGCCCGAAGGGTGGACTCTCAGGTCCAGTGAATCATGTCCTTTTGGTCCCGTATAGTCTTCACCTCCCTTCTGCAAAGGAGTCAGGAGGCCCTCTAAGCATTACTCTCAGTAGAACTTTTAGACACAGAGGAATGATGCCAGCAGCTGAGTCTGTTCGCACAAGGACCGATCCTTGGGTGAGGCCTTGCAGGTGGGCGTAGAGTGGTCCAAGCGGGTCCTTCTGGGGCACTGGGTTTCTGACACATGGCCTGAAGGGTGGACTCTCAGGTCCAGTGAAGCATGTCCTTTTGGTCCCGTATAGTCTTCACCTCCCTTCTGCAAAGGAGTCAGGAGGCCCTCTAAGCATTACTCTCAGTAGATTTTCCTGTGATGCCAGAAGTGTGCTCACTCTGAACTGACATGTTGCTAGTGAGCTCCTGAGACATGACCAGTGTAACTGCAGAACTGAATCTTAAGTTTTATTTACATTTAATTAATTAATTCAAATTCAAATAGCCCTTTATGGCCTGTGGCTACCCAGGTGGCGCTGGTGTTAAAGAACTCACGTGCCAGTGCAGGAGACGTAAGAGCCACGGATTCCATTCCTGCGTCCGGGAGACCCCTGGAGAAGGGCATGGCAACCCAGGGTTCTTGCCTGGACACCTGCCTGGACAGAGGAGCCTGGTGGCTACAGTCCATGCGGTTGCCAACAGTCAGACACCACTGAAGCGACTTAGCACACACATCGTGTTAAGCAGTACAGTGCTGAGTGTGGGGTGCAGGACAGGGAGTCTTCCTGATCAGGTCCTCAGGCAGTGCTGATGATAAAGTGCATGAGAAGAAGGGGGAAAAGTAAAATTTTGAACACAAAGAAGTTATTCATCCTCCGAGGAGAAAATCCATAAGTCTTAAAGGAAATTAGCTTTTCGTTTGGGGTCTGTCAGGAAGTCTGCTCTTTCTCTTCTCTTTGGATCTTTCTGTACATTTTGTCCTCCTCTCTGGGTTAACTCCTCCTGGCTCTTTGAGAACTCAGCTCTAGCTTTTTATATCAGTCAGTCTTTGCTGTGTAATGGATCAACTCTAAATTTAGCAGTTTAAAACAACAATCAGTTTTTGGGGTTTGTTATTCTGCCAGTTGTCAGGTTGGGGTGGGTTTAGCTAGATGGTTCTTCTGGTCTTGGCTGGGATCAGTCCTGTGTCTGGGGTCTGCTCTTGGGCCAGGCTGAGATGACCTCAGCTGGGATGGTCATCCTGCCACGCACGGAGTCCCATTCTCCAGAAGGACAGCTTGATCATTTAGTGGTCACAGGCTTCAAGGAGAATCAGCAGATGCTCCCAAGGCCTCTTGAGGATGAAGCTCAAAGTAATATACCAAGGAACTTCAAAGTCACCTTATAAAGATGAGATACAGTGGCTGTAAGACTTGCGTGCATTTTGTGTAATCTTGCTCCTTTACCTCTTGCTGAGAGTCTTCCGCTCCTTCCCACAACTCCCAAGCCAGTGGGATGTCCTGTGGCTGCCTCTACATGCCAAGCACTGGATTTTTAATGTTTTTCCTCTTGTTAATTTTTTGCCAAATTTCACGAATTAGGCACCTTTATGACTATTGGTTCCATCTTAGAGATGTGGAAGGCAAGGGCCAGAAACTTGTCTGTTCATGAAACTACACATGGCAGAAATGGGGTTGGGTCCAGTGCTGTCTGACTCCAAACCACAGTTTCTCAGTCTTGGCACTACTGGCATTTTGGAATACGTGAGTCTTCACTGTGGAGAGCTGGCCTGTGCATTGTAGGGTGTTCAGCAGCGCCCCCAACCTTCACCCAGTAGATGCCAGTAAGGCCCCATCCAGTTGCTCCAGATGTTGCCTGGTGTCCCCCAGGGTGGGAAGGGGCTGGTGAAAATCCACCTGTGGGTGAGAGCCCGTGCTCTAACCACGCCTCTCATCCCATCTCACAGCACTGTCCCCCCGAGTGAGGAAGCCGAGTCTCATTTAGAGCCAGCACCCAGTATTTGCTTTTAGCCTGAAGCGGAATGTAGGAGAGAGGCACCGCCGGGCCCAGGGTGGGAGCCAGGACCACCTTTCCAGCAGGCTTCTCTCGGAACTCAGTCTTCAGCAGGCAGCCTTGCCTCCTTTCTAACGCTTCCACTTTTTCATTTTGAATTCAGCATCCTAGACCCGGTTACAGTCAGTGAGAACCAGCAGCCAGTTCTCCCAGGATGTGAGGTGATGTCCCCAGAGCAGCCTACAGAGATAGCTCCAAGTTGGAATGGCTTTGCTGTTGGTGGCGGGGAGCTAAATATTTCATCTTCATAAAATAAACATAGATCGTCTCATCATGAAATATACATAAAAATGTTTAAACATGTTAATTATTAAACCAATATTGATTCATATTGGATGAGGCATTAAGGGAAAATTAGCTAATGTGTTTAATATCTCCTCCACAGTTGACTAGTATCAGAATTCATCATATATAACCACCAATAAGCGTAAAACTGGCAAGTAATATTTATGATCAGGGGTGAGTGAGCACCGGGCAGGAAGTGATGGGGATGGAGGAAATACGAGTCTCTAAAAGACAGCCTTTCAGTTGTCATAGCCCATCCTTGGAATTTCAGGCATAAATCACTGGATGCAGTCAGATCATCAAATTTTGATAAACCTTTCATATTGGGACAGTTATTGAATATCATTTGGACCTGGCTTCCTTCTCAAAAATGAAATGGGATGGCAGATACAATTTAGAGTCAGAAAGAAAAGGGGAACAGGGCATAAAAACCCTGGGATTGAATTCTGCCTTATTGATTTTTATACAGCCTTAGTCTCTATTTACTCACCTGCAAAATGGGGTCATAATAGTATCTACCAGGTGGCCTTTTCCTCTTATCATTTTGTGTGTTTTAATCTTATGCCCCTTAACAGATTTAAAATTCCTAAAGGGAAGAGATTTTTCCCTGGTATTTTATTCCTGTGTTCTGAAGGTTAGCTAATTTAGTCCCTTAAAAATCTTCTGTGGAATCAGAAAAACATGGATTTGAATTCTGGGTCTTGAGCTAGTTACTGTTTGTGCCTCAGTTTCCTCATGTGTGAAGGAATTTAGTTACACCTGCTATGAATATAAACTGTTATAATGTGCCCAAAGTGGTAAGAATATAGCATGGAAGAGGTAAATACTTGGTGATTGTTATTACTCTGTTTTCCCAGAACAATGGCAAAAAAATAAACAGGTGGCAAATTTTCAATGATATCTCAATGGATTTTTTTTAAAATCAGTAATTCATGAACATTTAATACAGGAAATAATTTAAATATCACCACTGTGGATATCTGTGGGGTCATGCAAGCTAGCTTCTAGCACAGACTCTGCCAGGGAAGAGGACAAATATTGGAAAGAAATTCGGCTTGTTGTGCCTGCAAATTCAGTGTCTAGACACTTCCCCATGGGTTCTGGTGCATGGAAAGGAGAATTTGTCTTTAATGTGAAGACGTGCTTGGAAGGAGCAGCTTAGAGTTCAGCTTCTGCCATCAAATCACTTAACAGGTGCCTGGAGAAATGAGATTGAAAGATCTAATGCACAGTGTCATTTTGGAAGTGAAAGGAAAAATTAACCCAGCCACATTTTGCCAGTTTAGATACAACAATTTAGATACTGGAGTGGGTAGCCTTTACCTCCTCCAGGGGATCTTCCCAACCCAGGGATGGAACCCAGGTCTCCTGCATTGCGGCAGATTCTTTACCAGCCAAGCCACAAGGGAAGCCCAAGAATACTGGAGTGGGTAGCCTATCCCTTCTCCAGGGGATCTTCCAATCCAGGAATCAAACTGGGGTCTCCTGCATTGCAGGCAGATTCTTTATCAATTGAGCTATCAGGGAAGCCCTTAGATAGAGCAGACACCATATTTTCTCAATTTTTAGATATATATATATTTTTTTTTTCATTTTAACTGAAGCATTTTTTGAAATCAGAATATGTCTTACAATTGACATATACATAACTCTAATGCTCCTCTCCGTTTCCCAAGGAGATCTTGTTATGTTAGTGCTGCTGCTACTGCTGCTAAGTCACTTCAGTCGTGTCCGACTCTGTGTGACCCCATAGATGGCAGCCCACCAGGCTCCCCCGTCCCTGGGATTCTCCAGGCAAGAACACTGGAATTGGTTGCCATTTCATTCTCCAATACATGAAAGTGAAAAGTGAAAGTGAAGTCACTCAGTTGTGTCTGACTCCTAGTGACCCCATGGACTGCAGCCCACCAGGCCCATCCGTCCCTGGGATTTTCCAGGCGAGAGGGCTGGAGTGGGGTGCCGTTGCCTTCGTTACGTTAGTAGTGTCTTATAATTGGAAATGTCTTCAAATCGAGGGGAAACAGTGTTACCCATCTCATCATAACTGAAGAGACCCTCCTAAGAAAGAGTGCTGCTTCACCTGGGATCCGCTGTTGTGGGTTCAGGAATCTGCTAAGAGGTGACAGAGAGTAGGGGCCGCCTTGATGTAGTCTCTTACTGCCCTCCGCAGCGAGGTCCATTGACTTGTCTTGGGTTGTTCCTCAGCTCAGAGGTGGGAAAATGGCAGACATATGGATATGTTGCAAACGCCTATTCTTTGGATGACTTTTGGCATTGGCTTACTCTTATGTATCAGGACCCATCGAGCTCGGAAGCTGAAAACCTCCAGCAGTGTTCCTTGCCTACCAGATGTTACACAGATGCATTGCAAATTGTTATCAGAGCTCCAAAAAAGAGGAAAAGAGAGGGTTGTTGAAGCCTTGAAGGCATATGACACAGTAAACGGTGCATTTAATTTCAACTTAATGTGAGAGTGTGCACTAGATTAGATATCATCTGATCATTAAAAACATATTTATGGAAGTTTAGCAACTTTGTCAGAGATGTGTGACTAATAACACAGAGTTGTGAGGCTTCGAAAACGTATTTGTCTTAATCGACTGATGTTTAGTATGGATTATTGACTGTTAAATCAAAATAAAAGTTTTCACTTGAGATTTTTGTATTTCATTTGTGACGGATTTGTCTTCATCCAGACACTCATACTGGAGACCCAGTTTGCCCATTAAAAAAGCCCACTCTAATAGAATCGTAGAATTTCCATGTTGGGAACGTTCTTAGAAATTCATTCTCCTTCCAGTTCTTTTTGGTGAAAGTGGTATCATCTGTTTTGAACTGCAGCTTTATTTTCTGAATAAATGTAGTATTACCACACCGGGGAAAATTTGGAAAAGAAAATGGGAAAACAATGTCAGCTGTATTCCCTTTATCCAAACAACTCCTTCTTTTTCACTTTCTGTACATCTGTGTGTGCTTTGTACACAGTGATAATTGTGGTATACATGTAAGTTATTTTTAATCTTCCTTTTTCATTCTTGTTGTTTAGTTCTCATGACCACTGTGTTTAGTAACATAATATTATTCTATGGAAGAGCTATGCTGAAAAATATTGAACTATTTCCCAATGTTGAGACATTTAAATTGCATCTAGTTGATCTAGATTGCCTGGAGTATGAATCTTGCTTCTACCCAGTGAACAACAATGAATTACCTAACATTTCTCTATCTCAGCTTTCTCATCTGTAAAATGGGGATAATATTAGTATTTCCTCATAGAGTAGTTTTGAGCATTAAATGGTCAAACACATGTTAAAAGTGTTCATAGTAAAGAGATTAATGTTTATGTATATTGGTATATCATGGGAGTTAGACAAATAGAAAGGAAGTCTCAAACATTATTTCTTTTGTACAAGCAACCTATTTTTTTAGAAAATAAAATTTATATAAAATAAGGATTAGTGAATAAATGGTTAAAAAAACAAAAACAGAAAAGCAAAACAAACAAACAAACACCAAAAAGCATTTCAAACTGGCACATATTGAGTGCTCCATCAGTGTTAGCTATTATGTTGATAAGTGAGTCAGCTATGAATACACTGATACATATTCCTTCCCAAAATGTTGAAACATGTCCTTCAGGGGGATTCCCAAGCCATTTTCATAAAGTCTCATGCAGATAGTGATACACACCCTTTCAAAAAATTTTCAAAATCAAATAATCAATTGCCTCCTTAGATCACCTCACTTTGGAATGACTTTAGTTATTGGGAGTGTCTTTCTCATGTTTGATCCAGATGGGGCTCCCCCTGAACCCCACGCAATGATCAGAGTCAGTCTTTGCCATAGTGCAGATTATTGCATGTTAATGCACTGACCCCGGGACACTAGTTACCCCGCCCCAAAGTCAAGCCATCAGAGTCGTACTGATTCCATCCACAAAATGCATCTTGAAACCAACTGTTGATCTCCCTTTTCTGCACCACCACCCTGTGCTAAGGCGCCTGCATCCCTCCAGCCCTGGCTATAGCAGTAGCCTCTTAATTGGCTCCACATCTGCTCTCGGCACATGGCCACCAGTCTGATCACAAAACTTGTGATGTAAACCCTTTGATAGCTTCCGGTTTCTTAAATTAACATCTAGTAGTGGTATAAAGCACTTTGCCTGAATCTTCCCCCATCTCTCTTTCTCCTCATCTCTTTGATCCTTGTCCCTTCTTCACCACAATCCAGCCATGCTGGTTTCCTCCTCAGGTATCCCAGGATCTTTCATGGGTGAGGGGTGTTTGTAACATTGTCCCCTCTGCCTGGAAATCTGTCCTTATCCTTAGCTTAGCCAGCTTCCCCTGTCCTTCAGTTCAGTTCAGTTCAGTCGCTCAGTCATGTCCGACTCCTTGCGACCCCATGAATCACAGCACACCAGGCCTTCCTATCCATTACCAACTCCCGGAGTTCACTCAAACTTATGTCCATCAAGTCAGTGATGCCATCCAGCCATCTCATCCTCTGTTGTCCCTTTTTCCTCCTGCTCCCAATCCCTCCCAGCATCAGTGTTTTTCCAATGAGTCAACTCTTCACATCAGGTGACCAAAGTACTGGACTTTTAGCTTTAGCATCATTCCTTCCAAAGAACACCCAGGGCTGATCTCCTTTAGAATTGACTGGTTGGATCTCCTTGCAGTCCAATAGGAGTTAAATAAGCAGGGTGACAGTATACAGCCTTGATGGACTCCTTTTCCTATTTGGAACCAGTCTGTTCTCCTGAAGTGTGTCTTCCTTAAGGAAGTCTTTTTGGAAACTTCTATATACACTATGTTCATCTGTTTTTCTCTATCAGAGCACCTTGCAAAGTGCTGTTTACCAGTGTAATCATATGTTTATTTGTGTGTTTGTACAACCGCTCACTTAAGTAATGATTTACCAGGTCAAATGCATTTGTGAACTGACCCTGTTAGTCAAACCTGAACCTGAGTTCAGACAAACAGTGGTCATAGATAATCTACCATCATCTCTTTCGTGTGCCTAGAATTGGAAAAAAACAATCTTGCTAATGTTTTTTGAACACTTATTATATTCTAAGCCCTGTTCTAATTTTATTTGTACACTTTTATTGCCTAAGAAACAAACATTAATCCTGCCCCATTTTACACATAGAAGAGACTGTAAAGGGCCCCAGGTCACATGACAGGAAGGCGGCAGGGCCAGGCTTTGAACCCAGGCTGGCTCTGGTGACCGTCTTCCTACCACCACTCTGGAGAAATAGACTTTCGAGGACCGTAGTTTTGATTTAGGAAGGAAAAACTCAAAAAGCACATGAAGCACTCCATTTTTCACAAAATATGAAAATAAAACAGACATTAAATGAACCTTTTCAGAGTAAACTATTACATGATTTTAAGTGATATTATTATCTCCCCAAAAAGAAAATGCAAGAGATCAACATGTCAGAAAAGGAAGCAAACACTGCCAGGTGGTTTATAAATGACTCCATGGAAGGACCAGCTGCAATAATGATACATATAATGTGTGTTTCTGTATGCATCTATTAACTATACTGTGTATATATATATATGACTCTTCCCTGGTATGTGTGTATGCGTGTATGGTGAAAAAAGCTACTAAAATGAAGACAAATACACGTTCAGAAAATATATACATCTTTGGTACTTTCCCTCTTTTTAATAGCTCTTTCTTCCATTCATAAAAATACTACATGATTATTTAATTGATCAAAAAGTTTCCAAATCTTTAGCCTCTAGAGTAGAGAAGGTGTCATTGTTTCACGGTAAGAAATCTGAAGGCGCTTGCCTGAAGTGAGTCCCATGGGAGAGTGAGAACTAGTCTCTGAAGGCAGAGAGACGGAGAGATAGCACAAATCAGGCGGAGCTCAGAATCAGAGCCATCTAGTCTACATCGCACATGCCAGCAGAGGACCTCTTTCTTTAACCCTTCTGACTAGTTTCTTCTTCATCTGGACCACTGGTTTTTAATGCCTAGTTTGCAGGACTCTTGTGACGATTCAATAAGATAATGTCTTAGATGCACCTGAGTCGGAATAAGCATGCACTTTTTAGCTGTTCAACACGTGAGTTTTTTTTTCTCCTCACCATCCTGGCCCCTGTCTCCTTTTCTTCTGGCCCATCATCCAGAACAGCTCAGCTGAGATGATGTAATGCTTCGATTGCCTGACCCGGTCCTGCTGTGGGATCATGGCCACGGCTTTGCTTGATGAAAGCACTACATAAATAAGCATCCTGGAAATGCTGACATAACCTCAGTTACCATCAGGTGACACCTTGGGAGAAAAAAAAAGATGGATGTCTTGATCTCAGCTTATAACTCTAGAGAAAACGGACACGGGCGCAGCTTCGGGTCCTGGGCGTCTCTGAACTCACAGGTGTTAGTTAAACTCAAGGCCCGTTGTATCACGTCCGCAAGATAAAACATGCAATCAAGAGCAAACTCTGTGGACGGATCTCTCTTTTAGTTCACTTGCAGTTCTTTTCTGACTCCCATTTTATTTCCTGAGCATGTTTGGAGAAGGATGGAAAGAACAGAGTTTGGGGGGAAGGTATTCAAGTTCAAGTCCCCACTTTGCAACTTGCTGACTCAGTCATTTAAGTCAAATCAGCTTCTTTTTCTAGGCCTCGGTTCTCTATGAATGGAGAATGATTGCCTGTTTCTAGGGCTTCCATCAGGATCAGACTCAAAGCTTCCTCTGGAAAAGAAGGTGGTGCATTCTTTTCTTATTCATGTGATTTTATCAGAGATTTGTCCCTGTTGGGTTGATCATGTGAATGCCCAGGTCCTTGGGTTTTACTGGACAGGCCCTGAAGGCCTCTGTCCACCAGACCTCTGACCTCCATAGTACCCTTAGACCCTTTGGGAGAGGGCTTGTGGGACTTCTGCCTTTGGACACAGTTATACTGACATGTTCTCTGTTAAACACACCACCTGTCTGTAGCTTTCTTGGCCTGACGCAGGGATCACACTGCATAGACATGGGGGAAGCCTTAATTAAGACCCCGGAGGTGCTAAGGTGGCATGTGGCAGAATACATCTTGTCTTGAGCATGCCAGCAGTAACAAGCTAGGAGTTAAATCCTAGACTTAGCTCTTACCTTTCTCTGTGGATGGGGACCAGGGTGGGATGATGCTGAGATGCAGGAAGGTATAGCAGTTGAGAGCACTCATTCAGAGTCAACCTGAAGGGATTTGTGACCTTAGGCAAGTCATTTCATCTCTTTAGTCTTCAGTTTGCTTTCTGTAATATGGTACTGAAGATCACCTGCCCCTTAAGATTGAATATCAATACATAGCCGCCTTTAGAATAGCATTTGTGTTAGGGGAAGCACACTGACTGAAACCGCCCACCCTGGCCAGGCACCATAGTAACCATCTGCATGAGCTGTTTTATGACAGGAGATCCTGATAAGGAATACGGAACTAATAAGCCACCACCAACCGGAAGAGTTCGGGAAAGGTCTAAAGGAGACACTGCGTGTCCATCTACTTCCCAGAATCCCTCTCGCTAGCATCCATCTTGGCTGAGCAATGCGTGCGCCACCAGGAAAGAAGCTGAATTAGAATGATTGGCCAAAGACCACCCGGAAACTAATCCCATCACCATAAAACCCGAGACTGGGAGCCTCGTGGCAGAGCAGTGCTCCTGGGTTCCCTTACCCTCCTGCTCTCCACCCAGGTGCCCTTTCCCAATACAATCTCTTGCTTTGTCAGCACATGTGTCTCCTCGGACAATTCATTTCCGAGTGTTAGAGGAGAGCCCAGTTTCAGGCCCTGGAATGGGTCTGCCTTCCTGCAACATTTGCATCAGGAAACTCAATGAGTATTAGCTTATAACTAAGAGCTACCACGTGGGCAGGCCCCTGGTACCATACAATCTCTGGGCTAAGCCTTTGAATCATTTGTCCTCTTTAGTCCTCATACCATAAAGTTAGCTCTCCCCAGCCTCGTTTTACAGATGAGAAAGTAGAGGATAAGCCAAGAGAGATTGCATCCCTGACCAAAGTCTTCTAAGCCCACTTCTCCTTGGTCTGATTCCAAAGCCTTGGTTCTGAACTCCCTAAGCCATGTGTGGTGGGACCATACATATATTTTCATACATAAAACATCTATTGATATTTTAAGTCCTTTTGGTATATTCATATATTTAATCTTCATGATAGATTTTTGAGGTAAGAGGCATTATCTTCCCCATTGTGCATATGAGGCAATGGACAGGATTGAAAAGGTTGTATGAGGCAGCTTGAAGGCTTGGGGCTTTTTTTTTTTTTTTTAATCTATAATTTATTTAATTAAATTCAGTGTTTTCCAAGTGTGTTCAATGGAGTACTAATTTTTAAGTTCCTATGTAAAAATAAAGGCTTCTAAGGCAAACATGTTTTGCAAATTCAGCCCAGGAAAGTCCCCTCCTGGAGATTCATAATGTGTATTTGCATATCAAAGGAATGGAGGAACCCGGTAGGGAGGAAACCTGTTAAACTTTGTTTAACCCAGTGTTTCCCAAATGGATTTGACCTGAGAGATCTCCCACCCCCTTCCCTCCTGCCTCACACACCTGCACAACATCTGTCAACATTCCACAAAGCCTTTTGGCAAAGTTCATTCTAATTCAACTCAACCTACATTCACTGAAGGTCAGGTCTGTGCCCATCCTCTCTTTACTGGGCTTTAAAGACACGTGGGAGAAGTTTTTTTTTTTTTTTTCCTGCAAGTTCATATTCTCCAAGTTCTTGGTAGGAAAGAAAAAAAAAAAAAAAACAATAAATATTTAGGGAACAATCCAAATATTAAGTTAGATGGTTAATGCTGGAGAGACAGCAGTGGTAGAGAAGGAGAGCAGCCTGGATGGAGGAAGGGTTTAGGTTGAACCATGCAAAAGGAGAACCTCAGACTGATTTGCAAAAGTAAGATTGAGAAACCTCCCCTTATCAAACAGACACTAACTTAACGCTAGAAGGGAAAGCCCATTTCTAGGACTAGGTTGTTTCTAGCTTAGAGTAACAGTTTTTGCAAGAATTGTCATATGAACTGCTTATTGTTATTAGGATTATATTTACCATCATTAAATTAGATGATAGTTAAAAGAGTTAAAATATCTCTGAGCAAATTCTGAGTTTGATTTCATCCAGGACCGCCTCAAGCCGCATGGCTCCTATAGGCTTCTTAACCTGTTCTTATCACGTTTACCATGCCCTATTTTGATGGACAAAACAAACTCTCTAATAAGAGAGACATGTGAATAGTACAATCGCCAACAATCTCCCCCCTTTTCAATGTTCTGATTCTTCATCCTTATTGCTTCTGAGCTGCCATCACGAACCATTGGCCTTTTCATGGAAATCTTGTCTCCTTATTAATTTCCCAACATACTCACTTTTCTTTTTGAAAGCTTGGTGGGTTAAATGGCGATCTTTGGTTGGGTGAGCAGGAGAAGGAAGGGTGCCCCACACAGTGGGTGGAATAGAAGCGAAGGCTGGGAGGTGGGAATGAGCACGTGTGCAAGAGCCTGGAGGGCAAAGTCTAGCCTGCCGTTGTGGGGGGGTGTGAGCTCAGGCTGGGATGCCCGCTTCGCTTTGTTGAGCTGCTGAGCACATAGCAGCATCTCAATGCCTTTCCCTGCTTCCCTGTCATTGCCTCCCTCTCTGACACATGGGCCCAGTGCAGCTCCTTTCTCTGGCTGTATGTTCATTCTCCTGGCTTTCTGGTGGTTGGTGGTGTCAGAATCAGGCTCCATGGTAGAGTTCCAAGCACATCCTGTCTCATCTTTTCCTCACCAAGCTAATTGATTCAAGTATTCTCTGGAACTTTGGAACTAAGTGGCTGAAACTTTGAACCAAGCTCTGTGGCTTAGAAGTCATAGTCCTTATTTATTCAACCATTACTGAGTGTCTGCAGTACAGTTTGTGTAATATATATCCCGTACTGAGTGCCAAATAGCACTTTTCTGGATGCTAGAGACGCACGTGAGGATTTCTGCCTCCTAGAACATAGAGAATTAGCCCATGTTTCTGACATGGTATGACAAATGTAACAAAAATATACATAACATGAAATAGGAAAATAAAAATGAAGGATTCTGTTGGGATGGATATTGAAATTTATGTAGGAGTTCATATGTTATTGAGCCTCAGAAGGTGAAGAAGGAGAGTGAGTGTCAAGAAACATACATAGAATGTCCTCTCAAAGCACCTCCTGTGTGGGAGAGAGAGAGTGGAGTATAGTCACTAACACCCAGGCCTTGCAGCTAATTGTCTTGAGTTCAAAATCCTCCTCTGTTATTTATCAGCTGTGGAAATCTCTGACCGGGGGTGATCAGACTCTTGATTCTTGGCGTCCTCAGTTTTCTGACCTATACAATTAGAATAGCAATACTGTTAATCCCATAGCTTTGCAGTAGAGAATAAAAATGAGTAAATGCACTAGAGCAGTTAGAACAGGGTCTGGCCCATAATAGGTTTTGAATGAATGTTAGTCAGCACTGTTAAATTTAAGAAGTTAGCAAAAGTTTTGCTATGTGCCAGCCACATTCTAGGGGGTGGGATAGTGCAAAGAATAGGACATAAAAGATCACTGATCTTTGGTTTATATACACTATTAAGGAAAGATAGAAAATAAAGAGAATATTTAAAGGTAATTTTAGGTGATGTTAAGTACTATGAAGAAAAAGAAGGGGGTAGCGATGGGGTAGTTGTTTAGGTACATCAGAGAGGGTCTCCTGGAAGATGTGACTTTTGAACTTGACCCCAGTATTGAGAAGGACTATTTGAAGATGAAAAAGCAGGCTTAAAACTTAACATTCAGAAAACTAAGATCATGGCATCTGGTCCCATCACCTCATGGCAAATAGATGGGGAAACAATGGAAACAGTGAAAGACTTTATTTTCTTGGGCTCCAAAATCACTGCACATTGTGACTACAGCTATGAAATCAAAACGCTTGTTCCTTGGAAGAAAAGCTATGACCAACCTAGATAGCATATTAAAAAGCAGAGACATTACTTTGCCAACAAAGGTCCGTCTAGTCAAGGCTATGGTTTTTCCAGTAGTCACATATGGCTGTGAGAATTGGACTTATAAAGAAAGCTGAGCACTGAAGAATTGATACTTTTGAACTGTGGTATTGGAGAAGACTCTTGAGAGTTCCTTGGACTGCAAGAAGATCAAACCAGTCCATCCTAAAGGAGATCAGTCCTGAGTATTCATTGGAAGGACTGACGCTGGAGCTGAAACTCCAATACTTTGGCCACCTGATGGGAAGAGCTGACTCATTTGAAAAGACCCTGATGCTGGGAAAGATTGAAGACAGGAGGAGAAGGGGACAGAAGGACAGAAGATGAGATGGTTGGATGGTATCACTGACTCGATGGACATGAGTTTGAGCAAGCTCCAGGAGTTGGTGATGGACGGGGAAGCCTGGCGTGCTGCAGTCCATGAGGTCACAGAGAGTCGGACATGACTGAGTGACTGAACTGAATTGAACTGATTTTAAGATCTGGGTACAGAGGTTTGTAGGAAGAGAGACCACAAGGGCAAAGGTCTCAAGTGAGAGCAGTCTTTCCATGCAGAAGAATAAAAAGGAGGTCAGCATGGCTGAGTTCAAATGGGCAGAGGTGGGGGAAGGTGTGATGGTAGGTGAGAGTGGAATAGCTCGCAGGGCCCCGCAAGGCAGGCCTGCGGCACCCAGTGAGGGACTGGTGTTTATTCCGCGTCACAGAGTCGCTGTTGCAGAGCTGAGCGAGGGCTGGGACTGGAATGAACAGCATACGTGACTATTTCTGAGTGCTAATATTCACTGGACCTGAGGAATGAGTACACTGTCCTCGTTACTCATTGGCCCACTTGGACCCAGAGGCCCTGCAGGATTCTCTCTTCTGCCTTCCAGAATAGACCTTCTCCCTTAATTAAAGTGAAATGTTTGTAACCATCATTGTCAGTTTAGCCCTGACTTCCTGACTTATTAGGAAACAAGGAGTTACTGTTGCAAGAGAACCATGCCTTCCGCTCTTCTGTGACCACAGTTGCTACCCCGTTGAGTTAGCCAAGTGTGATGTAGGGAAAGGCCTGGCCACGGAAGATGTTTCCTCCATCCATCAGCCGAGGGCTTGGCAAGCAGCCAACGCCATAGCTCAAGGAGGGACTGGAGATGTTTTAATTGGAGGAGTGTTGATAGAGTTGTGGGAATGGGTAAGGGTGCCACCGAGGGTGGTAGGCAGGTGGGGGCTGACAGCAAAGGGGCGCTTTTCTCACTCGGCTCTGATGAAACAGGCGCAGGCAGCGGGGTAGGACCAGGCAGAGGCTGAGCTACAGGAAAGGTCTGCTGAGCAGAGCCCAGGCGATAACAGAGTGATGTGGCCTCCGCAGAAGCGGAGCCAGCAGGGAGCAAATAAGGAGAATACATACCTGACTTTCCTTCTCTTCCATTCCTGATCTCCTGGCAAGTTCTTCTGCTGGGAGAACCCATTAGAAGCTAAAAAGCCAGAGAATTGTGGCAGGCCGAATATTGTTCCTTAAAAATGCCTATGTCCCAGTCCTCAGATGTGTGAATATGTAGGTTGCATGGGAAAGGTTGTGCTTGGAATCAAGTTGCTAATCAGCTAACCTTAAGGCAGGGAGATATCCCTCACCTATTATCTGTGTGAGTCCAGTGTAATCAGAAGATTCCATACAAATGGAAGAGGAAGCAGAAGGAGAAAGCTGTGGCATGAGAAGGACGCCTCTTAAATTTAATTGAATTTTAATTGAAACTGAAAGGGGCTGAGAAAAGTTGATAGAAACTGGAAGAATCAAGGAAATGAATTCTCCCCAGAGCCTCCAGGAGAAACAGAGCCCCGATGACACCTTGATGTTAAGTGAGATCCATTTCAGACCTCTGTCCCCCAGAGCTTTAAGAGAGCGCGTTCTTGCTGACTATAGCCACCAAGTTTGCGATAATTGGTTACAGCAGCCACAGAAAACTAACACAAGAGCCTAGATCAGCCTAGCATGAAAGAACAGAGCAAAGGCAGGGAGGGCAGAAAGCGCATCTGAGGGTGCAGTGGAGAAGACTCGGCCCGCCTGGGTGCGTGTCTTGGCTCTCTCCTTGCTCTGTGGCTTTGGTGAAGCCGCTTCCCTCGCCTGGGCCTTCATTTCTTCACCTGTGAAACACGGGCCAACATTCCTACTGCACTGGGTAGTTGTGAAGGTCGGATGTGAAAGTGTCTTATAAACTCAGGTCACTTGCAAGTTAGGCATCTGACATATAATGGCCACAGGAAAAATGATTCAGTGCAAAATCTCCTCTTGAGGCATTCCCAAGTTGAAAGCTTTGTACCTCCTGCTGACATGATTTTCCCATTACGACTTTTTTTTCAATGTGAAAAATTAGGGCATGTCTCTAAAGCATACTTCCTCATGGGGCCTGGAGCTGTCCTGGCTGGGTTATAAATTTTTTTCTTTCAATGCAAAAATTTATGGCTCTTTTTGGAAAAGATAGGTTGCAACAAGCATTCACATAATCATGTACCCAGACACACATTGCATGTTCTAGAAAATGAGGCTGCCCATGAGAGACATAAATAGAGGAGCTCATGATTTTTTAATCACACGTCCCACAAACCAGTCTAACATCTCTTGTGCATGCAGGCACCTCACACATTCACATTAATTTCTCCCATAAAGGGGCACCCAAATGACTGAACCTGCGAACTCCCTCTGAAGCATACGGATGTAAAGACCTCAAATGCACATATACCCTACACTCCCCTTTGCCATCACTGGATCCACAATGAGTTTCGAGGCCAAAGAAATGCTTGACACCCACAGAAAACTGTCTCCTGTATAACAGTCAGAAGGAAAAGTCAAATTACTTTTCATGACTTTCAAAATGGCTCGAGGAAGACAAGTTGGTTTTTGTATTAAATTTATCTGGAATTTACATTTTGATTGGCCAACAGTCTGGGCAAATTCCACAGTAACCTATTGATCTGACAGAGACTTTAGACAGCTCTGAACAATTGCTAAAATGGCTTTTAAAACCCAGACGGCGAGAGCTGGAGAAATTTTCCCAGTGAGCCATCCCATTCATCTTCTCTCCACCCCCCCACCTCCCCCACCAGCCCTGGGGTGGCTTTTAATAAAGCAAATGGAGACATATTTTCAGAGATGCAAGATGAACATCCTCCTGGAGTTTCCCTCCGTTGCTTCTCCTTCTCTTGCCTCCACACGGGCTTCCTCTCACCCTGATCACGTTTGCAGGCTCTCTTCCTCCTCGTGAAATCCACAGTCGGTTCAGAGCTCGCTTGCTTGAGGCTGATGGAGATGATAAGTGTGTCTCCAGGTTTCCAGCCTGGCATCTTTCTAAAAAATGCCCTCGTCTCTGTAACCCAGCTTCAGATACTGAGCCAGGAATCATCCCGATTTCTCTGCCTTCTGTCTGAAACATAATCTATCATCTAAGAATTTTGTATCCTTCCCAACCAATATGACTTGTTAACAGTGTGTTTCTGTATCAATTATTTCTCCCTTATTGTATCTGCCTGGGATCACTGTGGTTTAATTCAAAGAAATATAAGCACCTCCTGTCTTCAGGCTTTGGCTAAAAGAAATGTGCAGATAAAGATGAAGCCTTTTAGGGGATTATAATGTAATACAGCAACGATTCTCAAATGTGGAACCCAGACAAGCAGCCATCAGCATTACCTGGGAACTGTTCAGTCCAGTTCAGTTCAGTTGCTCAGTCGTGTCCGACTCTTTGCGACCCCATGAATCGCAGCACGCCAGGCCTCCCTGTTCATCACCATCTCCCGGAGTTCACTCAGACTCAAGTCCATCGAGTCAGTGATGCCATCCAGCCAT
>SJYT01025967.1:331191-405553 GCA_006410635.1 Cephalophus harveyi
ACTAAACGGACCTTAGTCGGCAAAGTAATGTCTCTGCTTTTGAAAATGCTATCTAGGTTGGTCATAACTTTTCTTCCAAGGAGTAAGCATCTTCTAATTTCATGGCTGCAGTCACCATCAGCAGTGATTTTGGAGCCTAAAAAAATAAAGTCTGGCACTGTTTCCACTGTTTCCCCATCTATTTCCCATGAAGTGACGGGACCAGATGCCATGATCTTCGTTTTCTGAATGTTGAGCTTTAAGCCAACTTTTTCACTCTCCTCTTTCACTTTCATCAAGAGGCTTTTGAGCTCCTCTTCACTTTCTGCCATAAGGGTGGTGTCCTCTGCATATCTGAGGTGATTGAGATTGCTCCCGGCAATCTTGATTCCAGCTTGTGTTTCGAACTATTAGATATGTAAACTTTCAAACCAGATCCCAGACTTACTGAATCAAAAATTCTGGATTTTGTGTTTCAGCAGAGCTCCCATGTTGTTCTAATGCAAGCTAAAGTTTGAGAATCCGAGTTATATAGTATTTGAGACATGCACACAAGCTGATATTGATTTCTGTAGTAAAATTGACAACATAGTGCTAAATGGGGAGTCAAGAGGAAGCCTTGATAAACTTCATGAGGCAGTTAAGGAGCATTTGGGGGACAGCAGGAGGGCTCTACAGAGGAGAGAGCCTCATATTGTGCTTGAAGAAGGGTCTCTCTAGACCCTTCTCTCTAGAACATTCTGGACCAAGGGTACAGGGGGAGCAGAGGAATGATCCCAGCATGGCAAATGTCTAGCCCTGGATCTGCCCTTTTCCATACTCTGCTCATGACAGACATTACTAAGACATCATGCTACGTTTTCCTGCTGAGAGCTGGTAGTGGTCTTAGAAGTCTTTCTAAACACATTTCTCTAGGTAGCCAATAGCAATCAATTAGAGTTGGCAGAGATTTGCTTCTTTCCTGTTTCTGGAGAGAGTCAGCAAACTAAAGGAATGTTCAAGCAATTGACCTCCTATTGGGGGCACCCAGGGGATTAACTTTCAATAGGTAAGATTGCACAGGGCCTTGAATGCCAACTCAGAGCTTGAGCTCGTTTCCGAGTGCGAGAGGGGAACCAGTAAGGATCTGATCTAGAAAAGTGATATGATCAGGACTGTTTAATGATGAGGCATTTTGCCTTCTACTCTCTGTAGATAGTAGCTTCCCAACTCGGCTGCCCACAGAAGCACTTGGAGAGCTTTTAAAACTCTGAATGCCCAGACCACACCCAGGACCAATTAGGTTAGAATCTCTGGGGATGTGATCTGAGCACAGTTTTAAACCTCCCCAGGCAATTACAGTGGGCAGCCAAGTTAAGGATCCAGTCGTTTAGATTATAAATTTATTGAAGTGGAGATCCTTTGTTATACGTCCATTTCTGTATCTTACATCAGTCCAGTACAATGTCTTCGATATCGCAGAGGCTCAGTCCATCAATGCCTGATTGCTGTGCCCTCTGTGTAGAATTGCCTGCCTTTCTCAAGTGGGAAGCTTTTGAGACAGGCACAAGCCAAACATTTTGAAATCATAGCAGATTTTTCACCCTAAACTTAAGTAGTTGGATACCCTGCTTAGAAAACCAATGGCCCCAGAGTTTACCAGAGGTGAATAGGTCATGCTTCTCTTTCTGTTCCTGCTGGAATGGCTCATGGAGAGTGTGAAATACAACAGAACTGGATAAAGGGTCAGAGAGGTGAATGCATTTTAATGAGTGGGAAAGATTACATGAATGGACAGGTTAGAAGACTGGAGGAGAGCTCTTACCTGGGAGTGAAGTCGCTCAGTCGTGTCCGACTCTTTGTGACCCCATGGACTGTAACCTACAACGCTCCTCTGTCCATGGGATTCTCCAGGCAATAGTACTGGAGTGGATTGCCGTTTCCTTCTCCAGGGGATCTTCCCGACCCAGGGATTGAACCCAGGTCTCCCGCATTGTAGGCAGACGCTTTACCGTCTGAGCCACCTGGGAGCTCAGTGTCATTTACTCTGTGGTCTGTTTTGGTTGCTGTGTTTTTCCGTATCCCAGATCTCATGGTTTACTGTTGAATTACTCATTTCTCCCTTACAGCCTCTTTTAATTCTTTTCTCCCCAAAGAGATAATTCCACCTTTGCGACTCTTCACGGTAGAGTTTCCCTCTAAATTTGAATTCCTCTTAGGGAAGCTGGCGCCCCCCAGAATGCTCTTCCGTGCTTATCTGCTAGAGTCTGCTTCTATCAACCCCAATTGATATGTTTCCTCCCTGACACCCCGAGACAGATGCAGGGCCCTACACAGCAACCACCTTTATCAAAACAGTGAGATGATTTTCCTGTTTTCCTCCCCCTTCCTTACTCCTGATTATAAGAGTAACACATGTTCCTTTACATACACATATATATATATTTTTAATATAGAAAGATGTTTTTAAAACCCTAAAAATCTTTTTGCAAACCTGTGTCTCAGACAAAATTACTGACAATGGTCTGCTGCTGCTGCTGCTGCTGCTAAGTCGCTTCAGTCGTGTCCGACTCTGTGCGACCCCATAGACGGCAGCCCACCAGGCTCCCCCGTCCCTGGGATTCTCCAGGCAAGAACCCTGGAGTGGGTTGCCAGTTCCTTCTCCAATGCATGAAAGTGAGAAGTGAAAGTGAAGTCACTCAGTCGTGTCTGACTCTTCGCGACCCCATGGACTGCAGCCCGCCAGGCTCCCCCATCCCTGGGATTGTCCAGGCAAGAGCACTGGAGTGGGGTGCCATCGCCTTCTCCGGTCTAGTGCTCATAAAGTTGGTTTTTGGTGTATGTGTATGTTAACTTATTTGAGGTGGTAACCTACATCATTAGAGGTGTGGGAAGGATTTTGTTACATTGTAAATGAGGCGTAGGGAGGATTTTTAATTTAAAATGACTACTTCAGTCTCCATCATATGGGTTTACTTACAACTTTCATGAATCAATCCTCTCTTTTTGAGTATATTTTTGCTTCTAATTATGCTGCTATGAAACTATGTGCGCACACACCGACACACAAATCTCTGCTATTCACATTTTGTGTATTTTTTTCTGCATTACAAATTAGTTTCTTTGGCTCTTATAAATGGGAATACTGCTTTAAAATATTTGAATATATTTGGCTGTAGATACAATAGGTAAATTGCTTTCTCAAAAGACATACAAATTTATATTCCCAGCAGCAGAGAAAAGTGCTTATCTCACAGGGCCCTATTTGGAAGAGAATTTTGCTTCCCAGTTTTTCTAATTTGAGAAGTGAGGATAATAGCTCATTGTTTTAATTTGCATTTATTTAATTGCTAGTGAGGTTGCCTTTTTTAAACATATGTTTATTTTATTTAGCATATTCATTTTCTCATTTATGAATTGCCTCTTCCCGACATTTTATGGCCCATTATCAGTTGGAATCTGAATATTTTGTATCACGTATTAAGGATAATTCTTATTGTGTTTACATAAGTTTTGAACTTTTCCAGCTTTTCTTCCTAGTGTTCTAATTTTGCCTGATATGTAAATATATAGATTATTTTATGTTTTTATATACTAAACATCAAATTTTTCTTTTTGTAATTTCTTCCTTTTTTAATGAAAATAACCTCTTTCTCCTTGTCCCTCAGTTTGATCCCTATTACTTATTTTTTGTTTAAAAATGTTTAAGCATTCAATTCAATTGTTTTATAATTCTGTAATTCACTAAAGTAGACAGTGCTGATGAATGCTTCCTGGCATTCCATGACTTATAACCCATCGTAAAAGGGGCTCATGACCATGTATTAAAAATAAGAATTTCCTTACAAATATGTGATACACTTTCAATGCTCTGTTAAATTTCTATGTATGTGTGGGTGTAAAACCCAATCCTATTTTCCAGTACCTGTGTTTTCATTGACGTGTCTATTATTACAGCAGAACCATAATGTTTTATGATTTTTTGCTGTATAATATAGAAAGGTAAATCTTTTCAATAATTCTTATTTTTCAAAAATTACTAAATCACTTTTGTTATCATCATTGTAGATGAATTTCAGAATCATCTTTTCAAGTTTCTAAAAATCTTGTCAAGATTTTGATTGGAAAAAATATGATAAACTTATAAGTTAATTTAGGAAAAGATGATGCCTTTACATTATTGAGTCTTTGGCCAAGGGAAACTGTATATCTTCCTATTTAGTCAGTTTTTTGCATCTCACAGTAAAGTTTTGTGTTTTTCTTATATATAGCTTGTTAAAGCTATTCATAGGCTTTTTATTTTTTCTATTGTTATTATGGATAAGATATTTTAAAATCATATTTCCCAACTATTTATTGCCATGAAAGAGCAACACTATTATTTTGGTGTATTTACTCTGTAACCAGTCTCTATCTACTAAGCTTTCTTATTAATGTTAATAGCTTTGTAGTTGATTCTCTTGAATGTTCTTCATATCAACATGTATCTTTGGCAAATAATGATAATTTGCTCCTATGTTTTAAGCAACTATTATTCTAGCAAAGCTGTCTTTATTGCAAAGAATAGAAACTTATTGAATATAGGTTAAGAGAAGTAAATGTGTCTAGTGGGGGTTCTAAAGGGGCTGTAACTGATGGGCATGACCAGCCAATGCCGTGGAAACAGGAGCCCGATACAACCCTGTCTCACGGGAACTGGAGCTTACTAGAAACCCACGGTCACTCTCTCTGTCACTTTGGAGCTACACGATATTTTGCTTCCCTCCACTTTTTGAGGCTGTAATATCTCCTTGTCTCTGCCCGCTCTCTCTGCGGCACATGCAGCTAAATGTATACTTGTTCTCATAGTACCAACATCCAGCATGGACCCACGACCTTCTCTCTGACTTTATGTCCAACAGGCCACCAGAGACACTCTAGCTACTGGCCAGTTAATGGATGAGCTGATGTCAGTTCAAAGGTTCACACCTGGTCCGTGTAGCAATGCCTAGTTTGGGGCTGGGTCATATGGTAGAAACGCAACCTCAGCAATCTGTTTTGCTTCAGATCCGTGAGTCCTGGTTTTGGCAAGTTTTACTGGCTTCACACCATGAATGAAATAGTTGTTCAACTTCTTTTCTGCTCTTGGAGAAGTTTATGAAGTACAAGAATTATCTCTTTCTTGAAAGCTTGAAAGAAATTACATGGAAAAAATATTGTTTGGGACAAGCATCTTTCAGAAAAGTAATTCTCCGATAATTCTTTCCATTTCTCCTATAGCTGTTACTCCAGTGAAGTCATAAGTATTTCTCCGTTTGTTTCTTCACTAGCGCATGACCTCCTGGACAGGCAGAACCATGTTTCACTTATCTGTTTGAGCCCAGTTCCAGCCCAGGGGCTCACCCTGAGTAGACCCTTGATCGGTGTTGAGTTATAGTGATTCCAACCAAATAATAGAAAGATAAGAAAAAGAGAGCTAGATATGGAGTCAGAGGACTAGAGTTTTAGGTTAACAGTGTTTTACTAATCGAGATGATTCAGGTCATTTGCTTTACTTGGAGTCTCACTTCTCCAGCGGGTACAGTTGTGAGGTTTGGGATGAGAGTGTGTGTGTGTGTGGAAAAGAGCCTCCAAAAATCTCTACCGTGCTTTAACATTCTCACTTAAGGTTAGATGTAAAGCCAAAGTTTCTGCCCGGGAAATTAAAAGCTAAAATGCTGTCAGCATTTTGTGTTAATCCTTGTGGAACCAGGGAGGTGGTACTAGACAGGTAAATAAAGTAGACATGAGTTTAGTTTTATTTACCCTCTTGCAGTGCTAGGTAATCATCTGTTAGCTCCAGTCCCGAGGCATTGCCTTCTTGACAGCTTATGAGGTATGCGTGGGAAATCGAAACATTTTCGTGAAAAATTCCAACATACTTTCACTGTATATGGCTCCTATTTTAATGGGGGCCCAAAGCCTTTTTCTGACAATTTATTGTATTTGAAATAAACTGGACCCCTGATTCCGGCACTTTTCTGAGGAGACTGCCTTGGTGTTGATGTCTCTTAGCTCTCTTGCTCACACTGAGAGGCCTGGGTGTGCACATTCATAATCTCCTCTGATTTGGGTCAGTTAGAGGCAGAAAGGTCTGATACACATTTATGGATCTTTCACGTGCCCTTTGTTTTCTTAATCACATAGGGTATTTTGATGGATCGCTATCAGACTGTGAGAAAGAAGAATGACCTTCACAGGCTTGGGTAATTGAGTGTCTTCCTTGCCCCTGGTAATGATCAAGGGCAGTTCCCATCAAGAAGGCCCTCAATTCAGAGACGTCAGCATTCTGCCGCGTGAAGCCCTATGATCAGGTCACACCAAGCTCCCGTCTCTAACGCTCATTTCAGAGGTGAGACACAGGCAGCAGTTGCAAATCTGAGGACATTTCCCTTACGCTCCAGGCCAGGATTCTTAATTTAGAAAAAAAATAAACCTGTCAAGGTCTAAAAGAAAGGCTCTTAGATATTCTGGCCAATGGTTTATTTAAAAATCCAATAATGCAATTTCTTCAGCAGCAGGAGGCAAGAGACCTTCTCTGGGATGAACTTCCCATAAATGGATGGTGGTTCAGTTCCCAGTCTGTGAAACAGAAGGGACTTTAGAAAAGGAAATCCTACTCTTTGGACCCAGGACAGCCTACTCTGAATGCATTCCTAGCACAAAATAACTGTGAATTGGAAGCAAGAAGATCTGGTTTTCTGTTTCACTTATTATCCAGTGGACATGGCCATTCACACAAATGTTTAAATACAAAATTTAAATTTTAAGCACAAAATTTAAATTTGTAACAAACATGCCAATTGTCTACTCAGCCTTAGCCATTTATAGCCCCAAAACAGAGAGAAGGGAAAATTCTCCGTCCACTCTATCACCCCAACCTGTTGGTTGCAACTGATTGACCCAGAGAAGCACCACTGATCCCCTGAGCCAGTAAGACTTCATCTCTGTCTAGTCTGAAATCCCGAGGTATAGAACAGGCTCAGGTAACTCCAGGCACTGGAGCTGTAGGAACCAATTATCTCCAGGATTAAAATAACCATTTTGACATAGCCATGATGAACTATGGCTAATCTGAAGAAGCTGGTCCTCAGACAAGTGACAAGAGCGCTTGGGTAGGAAAAGCAAAGATATATCCTCAGAGAGAGAGAGAGAGAGAGAGAGAGTAGACATCTGATGATGTTCTAGTTCCTGTAAGCCTGGAAGTTAAGTTCCATGAGAATTTCTCACTTCCTTTTTCTTACATTCCTTTGAGTGAGTTTTTAACTACTAAAAAATTCTAAGAGAATTCCATAATTTTCTATCAGAGCAAGCTTTAGGTACCTCTTGTCTTACCAATTGATTCAATTAACAAATATTTATTGAACATGTTTTATGAACAAGACATCTATAGTGAAAGCTGAGAAAGGATAAGGAAGCCAGGCATGTCTTGTGACTTTGTGGAGCTTGCATTTTAATAGGGAAAAAAAAAGAACAAAAACAAAGCTAGAAAGACAGCTCATAAATGAACACATGAATGGAAGCACATTAGCGAACTTACTAAATGAACAGAAGAAGCAAATAGAACTCTGAGAAATAGAACAGTGAGACTGACCTCTTTTAAGATGAGTGGTCAGAGAAATTCTCATAAGAAGTGATACAGCAGCTATGACTGAAAGAATGCACAGAAAATTATTAGAGCCATTGAGGAACCTCAATAAGACATATAAAATCAAGTGTATTTCTATATACTGGCAATGAACAATCTGATAATGATATTGAGAGAACAGTGCCATTTATAAGAGCATTGAAAATAAAACTATGAATAAATCTAACCAGAAAAATTTATACTTGTATTCTAAAAAAATGCTAAGTATCCATGAAAATAATTAAATGAAACACACATGGAAGCAACCTAGATGTCCATCAGCAGACGAATGGATAAGAAAGCTGTGGTACATATACACAATGGAGTATTACTCAGCCATTAAAAAGAATACATGTGAATCATTTCTAGTGAGGTGGATGAAACTGGAGCCAATTATACAGAGTGAAGTAAGCCAGAAAGAAAAACACCAGTACAGTATACTAACACATATATACGGAATTTAGAAAGATGGCTAAAAAAAAGAAACACACATAAATGAAAAGATATATCATATTCATGGATCAGAAGACTTAATATTGTTAGGTTGATCTGTGGATTCAAGATGATCTCTATCAAAATGCTATCTATTTTTTTTAGAAATTGACTAACTGATCCTAAAATACATATGAAAATATAAGGGATGCAGCATAGTTAGAACTATCCTGGGGGGACAAAAGCACTTCTTGGTTCAAAACTCATCATAAAACAGCAGATATCAAGATAGTGTGGTACTGGCATAAAGATTAAAAATATAGATACATAGAATAGAATTGAAAGCCCAGAAATATTCCATTTATGATCAATACATCTTCAACAAAGATGTTATGGCAATCAACTCACTAAAGTGAAAATAGGTCTTTTTCCAACAAACGGTGCTAAGACAACTGGTTATTGACACTTAAAGGAATAAAGTTTGGCCCCTTCTTACATTGTACATAAAACTTAACTAAAATGGATTAGACATAAATATGAGAGTTGAGGGCTTCCCTGGTGACTCAGCTAGTAAAGAATCCACCTGTAATGCAGGAGACCTGGGTTTGATCACTGGGTTGGAAAGATCCTCTGGAGGAGGGAATGGCTACCCACTCCAGTATTCTGGCCTGGAGAATTCCATGGACTGTATTGTCCATGGGGTCGCAAAGAGTCGGCCACTTCTGAGAGACTTTCACTTTCACTTGTGAGAGCTGAAACTATAAAACTCTTAGAAAAAAAATAATGGGAGTAAATCTTCGTGTCTTTTGGTGAAGCATTGGTTCTTACCTATGACATCACAAGTGACAGGAAAACAGATAAATTGGACTTTATAAAAAATTAAGCTTCTTATGCTTCAAATGACACCATTGAGAATGTGAAAAGACAACCCACAGAATGCAGAAAATATTCGCAAGTAATATATTTGCTAAGAGATTTGTATCCAAATATATACATGAGAACTCTTACAGCTCAGTAATAAAAACATAACCCAATTAAAAGTGGGTAAAGGATCGGAATAGACATTTCTCCAAAGAAAAACACTGATGGCCAATAAATATAAGATATTCTACATTATTAGCCTTTAAATAAATGCAAATCAAAACCACAATGAGATACACTTTATATACTCTATATAATCAAAAAGACAGATAATAACAAATGTTGGCAAGAATATTATGTGGATAAATTTGAATCATTTTACACACTGCTGTTAGAAATGTAAAATGGTATAAACAACCTAGAAAGCAGTCTAGCAGTTCCTCAAAAGGTTGAGGAAAATAGAGTTGAGTATGGAGTGGGTGTGGAGTTTCTTTTCTGGGTGGAGTATGTGCGTGTAAGTATATATACACACACTATATATACACACTATAGACACATACACACAATGGAATATATACATGTGTGTGTACATATATACACAGTGGAATACTGCTGCTCCTGCTGCTGAGTCGCTTCAGTCGTGTCCAACTCTGTGCGACCCCATAGACGGCAGCCCACCAGGCTCCCCCGTCCCTGGGATTCTCCAGGCAAGAACACTGGAGTGGGTTGCCATTTCCTTCTCCAATGCGTGAAAGTGAAAAGTGAAAGCAAAGTCACTCAGTCGTGTCCGACTCTTCGTGACCCCATGGACTGCAGCCCACCAGGCTCCCCTGTCCATGGGATTTTCCAGGCAAAAGTCCTGGAGTGGAGTGCCATTGCCTTCTCCAGTGGAATTCTACTCACTCATAAAAAAGAAAATCTGCCATTTGTGACAACATGGATGAACCTTGAATGTATTGCACTAAGCAATGTAAACCAAAGAAAGACAAATATCACATGATTTCACTGATAACGTAGAATAGGAAAAAAGAAAAAAACCGAAACTCATAGATACAGAGAAAAGATTGGTGGTTGCCAGAGGGAAAGAGGTTTAGGAGAGCAAAAGGCAGAAGGGGACCAAGAGCCAAGAGCACAAACTTTCAATTCTAAAATAAATAAGTCATAGAGGTGTAATGTACAGCCTGGGGAATATAATCAACAATATTGTATTAACTTTGTATGATGACAGATGGTAAGTAAACTTACCATGGTGGTCATTTTGCAATTTATAGACATACTTCAGAGATACTGTAGGTTTGCTCCCAGACCACCACAATAAAATGAATATCACAATAAATCAAATCACATTAATTTTTTGGTTTTCTAGTGCATATAAAAGTTATAATTGCACTCTATTGTGCAATAGACTAGCGATTGTGCTATAGACTATTAATTGTGCAATAGCATTATGTCTATAAAAACAATGTACATACCTTAATTAAAAATACTTTATTGCTAAAAAATCATCTGAGCCTTCAGCAAGTCATGATCATTTTGCTGTTTGAGCGTCTTACTTCCGTGTTGATGGCTGTTGATGGATCAGGGTGGTGGTTGCTGAAGGCTGGGGTTGCTGTGGCCATTTCTTAAATAAAACCATAGTGGGGTTTGCTGTATTGGTTGACTCTTCCTTTCATAAACCAGTTCTCTGTAGCATGCAATGTTGTTTAGTAGCCTTTTACCCAGAGAAGAAGAACTCTCAAAATTGAAGTCATTCTCTCAAACCATGCCACTGCATTATCAACCAAGCTTATGTAATATTTGAAATTTAGGGGTGTCATTTCAAGTCTTCACAGTGTCTTCACCAGGAGTAGATTCCATCTCAAGAATCATTTTCCCTGCTAATCCATCAGGAGCAGCTACTTATCTGTTAAAGTTGTATCATGAGATCATAGCAGTTCAGTCACACCTTCAGGCTCCACTTCCGGTTCTCTTGCTATTTCCACCACATCTACGGTTACTTCATCCACTTGAGCCCCCTGAAGTCATCCTTGAGGGCTGGAATTGATTTCTTCCAGACTCCTGTACGTGTTGATATTTTGATATTCTCCCATGAACTATAGATGTTCTTAACGGCATCTAGAATGGTGAGTCCTTTTCAGAAGGTTTTCAGTTGACTTTGCCTAGATCTCTGGGAGGAATCTATGGCAGCTACAGCCTTACAAAATATATTTCTCAAATAATCAGATTTAAAAGTCAGAATTACCTTCTGATCCATGGGCTGGAGGATGGATGTTGTGTTAGCAGGCTTAAAAACATAAATCTTGTTGTACATCTGCACCAGAGCTCTTGGATAGCCAGGTACATTGTCAGTGAGCAGTAATATTTTGAAAGGAATCTTTTTTTTTTTCTTCTGAGCAGTAGGTCTTAATAGTGGGCTTAAAATACTCAGTAAACCATATCATAAACAGATGTACTGTCATTCAAGCTTTGTTATTCCATTTCTCGAGCACAGGCAGAGTAAATTTAGCATAATTCTTAAGGGCCCTAGGATTTTGGGAATAGTAAATGAGCACTGGTTCCAACTTCAAGTTGCCAGCTGTGTTAACTCCTAACAAGAGAGTCAGCTTGTCCTTTGAAGCTTTGAAGCCAGACATTGACTTCTCCTCTCTAGCTATGAAATTCATAGATGATACCTTCTTCCAATATAAGGTTATTTTGTCAACACTGAAACTCTGTTCTTTAGCATAATCACCTTCATTATAATCTTAGCTAAATCTTTAGAAAACCCATGGAAGCTTCTACATCAGCGCTTGCTGTTTCACTGTGTACTTTTTTGCTGTGGTGATGACTTCTTTCCTAAAGCCTCAAGAACCAGCCTCTGCTGGCTTCAGACTTTCCTGCTGGAGCTTTGTCATCTCTCTTAGCTTTCATAAAATTGAAGAGAGTTACTACTTTGCCTTGGATTAGGCCTTGGATTAATTGAAAAGTTGTGACTGGTTTGATCTTTCCAAAGCACTAAAACATTCTCCATATCAGCAATAAGGCTGCTTCACTTTCTTTTCATTTGTGTGTTCACTGGAGTAGCATTTTTAATTTCCTTCAAGAACTCTTCCTTTGCATTCACAACTTGGCTAACTCATGCAAGAGGCCTTGCTTTTGACCCATCTTTGCTTTTAACATGCCTTCCTCACTAACCTTAATCATTTTTAGTGATTGATTTGCATGAGAGACGTGGGACTCTTCCTTTTTCTTGAACATTTAGAGCCATTCTGGCGTTATTAGCTGGCCTAATTTCAATATTGCTGTGTCTCAGGGGGTAGGGAGGCCTGAGGAGGAGGAGAGGGATGGGGGAATGTCCTGGAAGTAGAGCAGTCGGAATACATGCTTATCAAGTTTGCCATCTTGTGTAGATGTGATTTGTGGAGCCCAAAACAATTACAGTGGTAGCATCAAAGACCACAGCTCAGTTCAGTCGCTCAGTCGTGTCCGACTCTTTGCGACCCCGTGAATCGCAGCTCGCCAGGCCTCCCTGTTCCTCACCATCTCCCGGAGTTCATTCAGATTCACGTCCATCGAGTCGGTGATGCCATCCAGCCATCTCATCCTCGGTCGTCCCCTTCTCCTCCTGCCCCCAATCCCTCCCAGCATCAGGGCCTGTTCCAATGAGTCAACTCTTCGCATGAGGTGGCCAAAGTACTGGAGTTTCAGCTTTAGCATCATTCCTTCCAAAGAAATCCCAGGGTTGATCTCCTTCAGAATGGACTGGTTGGATCTCCTTGCAGTCCAAGGGACTCTCAAGAGTCTTCTCCAACACCACGATTCAAAAGCATCAATTCTTCAGCGCTCAGCCTTCTTCATAGTCCAACTCTCACATCCATACATGACCACAGGAAAAACCATAGCCTTAACTAGATGGACCTTAGTCGGCAAAGTAATGTCTCTGCTTTTGAATATGCTATCTAGGTTGGTCATAACTTTCCTTCCAAGGAGTAAGCGTCTTTTAATTTCATGGCTGCAGTCACCATCTGCAGTGATTTTGATACTGAAAATATTATAATAGTCATGATGGAAAGTTTGAAGTACTGTAAGGATTACTAAACCATGACACAGAGACCTGAAGTGAGCAAAAGCTGCTGGAAAAAGGGATCCAGTAGACTTGCTTGATACAGGGTTATCACAAGCCTTCAATCTGTTTTTAAAAAATGAACAAAATGGTAATACTTATCTGAGAAGTGCAATAAAACTAGTTATGCCTGTATACAGATGTCAAATTATTACATTGCACACATGGAACCAGTATAGTACTGTATGTCAAATATACTTCAATTTAAAAAAAAAAAAGGAAATGTGACGTCCCCATGAATGATATCCAAGATGAAGGAACATTCTTGGATACTGATACCAGGAACTTCTGAATACAAAGTGGAATTTTAGTCATTTTTTTTCCATGTTGACATATTTCTTTTTAAATCAGATAAAGCATTGATGATGATGATAAATGATGATAGTTAACATTTGCTGGCTATTTTATTGTGTGCGAAATCTATGCAAACCCTGCACAGACATTGGTTTCTTTATTCTTGCAGCCACTCTCTATGATTTGTTTTTTCTCCTTTATTTCTAGATGGGGTAATTGAAGGTCAGACAGGTTAAGTAACTTGTCCAAAGTCACACACTTCACAGGGACACATCTGAAATATGAAAGCCAGGTATGTTTGACTCCAAAATTCACACTCTTGACCTCTGGTTATGATGTTTCATAGCAAGCATGATTGTGGTTTTGTTTTTTTTTTCTGTTTTTCACATTTTTAAGTATACAATTAATGCATACTCATTGAGAAAATCCAAAAATCATACAAATGTGTCTTAGGTGGCATTTGAGAGCAACCGGGTGTTTAAAATAAGGAAATCAACTTGCTAATAAAATTATGATATAGATTAACATTTACTGCTCTTAATGGAGGCATATGACATACCAAGTGAAATATGGGTTAAACCTCAATGAGATCATGTGATCTCCTTACATATAAATTTTTATTATTTAAATATATGTAAATCACATATTGAAAATATTTGTAAAGAGAAAGATCTAGACATTCTTATATCAAAATGCTAACTGCCTCTGAGTGGAAATGGACAACTATCTTTTTGCTTTGCTGTATTTTCTGATTGTTTTAGAATCCTTGACTTTTGAACAAATCAGTTCTCTGGATTCTCATTCTTTCCATTTCCTTTGAGAATATGCCTAATGCCCACTGCAAGTTAGACCCTCCTGGCTAGTAGACTGCTCTTTGATAGCCCAGCACACTTTTGCTTTCACTGACTTTCCATTAGCCTACAATTACAATCCTGATCACAACCGATAAGAGGGTGACTCTGCTGTGATGGGAGCAGGCGGGGCGCCCAGTGTCAGACAATTAGTAAGTGGACTCTAGTCACACAGCTGAGTTGTGTGAAAGGACCTCCTGCACAGACTTCAGAATGACCGCTTTACACATTTCCAGGCATTGTTTCTTTCAGTTTGTTCGCCTGTGAGATTCTCCTCTTTCCTTGCCATTTCCTTCATTTGTTTACCTGTCAGTCTCTGTCAGGGAAAGACAACAGCAGCCAACAGGAAAAGCTTCGGTCGGTTCATCAGTTCAGTCCGTAAAAAAGGAGGGGTGTGGTGAGTTCTTCCGAGGACAAACCCTACTAAGTGTTTATCTCAACACAGAGCACACTGGCAGTGTTTGAATAGTTGTATCTCCTTTTAATTATTCACAATAACTTGGAAGTCCAGGAAAAGGCAAAGAGGCTGATGGCAGATTCATCAGTTTTTATTAATAGTAACAAACTACATTTCTTAGAAAAGACACCACCACACAGGTTCACCCCTCTCCAGCGAGTTCAGAGAATGACGTTGCTTTTTCAAAGAAGGTCTTTCAAATAAGTTTCTCTGTTCATGATAATAGATATCAGAAATTGTGGGAAAAGGCCTTAGATATTGCATCTAGCCCTTATCTCACAGATAAAATGCTGAGGCTGAGACAGGGGAAGTGGTCAGCCTAAAGGAAAAGAGCAAATCACAGTCCAAATCCAAGAGCAGAACTGAGTCTCCTGACTTTGGGTCTCGGGCTCTTTCTGTACAGCATCCAGCAGCTAAAGTATATGGGTAACATTTACAGGGAAGGTCACCGTGAATCGTGTAGACTGCAGTGGACTAGAATGAACATGATCTGTCATTTTGCTGAAAAGCACACACACATCTACAGGATGGATTTGGATCCTGACTCTTAGTGTGCACACCCTACTATATTAAATATCTCATTTAGAAACTCCAATTCATTTATAAATCGCTTTCTTTGTGTATATTGAGTGGATGACTTCCTGGTTTCATGAAAAGGTTTCAGAGATCATTTACCTGAGTCTCCAGTTAAAATGCCTTTGCAGCCATCCATTCCCTCTCAGTGATGAGGAACTCTCCACTATACAGTTTAGGACAATTGATTGACAAACAGCTCCAGTCGTTAGAATTCTCTTCATCAAGACAAAACAAAGTTCTTTTTACTGGTAAAACTTTTGCCTCTGAAGCCAAACAAGAATTAGTATTCTCCATTTTAAAACTGTAAACTTTTGAAATACACGAAGGTGGTTTGCATGTCCTTCCAAATTTTCTAATCTCCTTTACCCATTCTTCATATGATATATGATATTCAGCTGGGTGGTGTATTCAAAAAGGTAAGGGAAAGTCCCTCCAAACCAAAATAGCTCTTCAGATAGTCCATCATCATGCCTAAAAGTTAATCCAGGGTACTAAAGAATTCAAAGAGATGTCAAAAGAAGTGTAAGAAAGGTTCAGAAAGGAAACACGGGGAGGGATTTTAATATTAATGACAATGACCTCTAACATTTATCAAAATCTTACATTATGCCAAGACTCTGTTGAAATCCTTATATATATTATTGCATTCAATTCTCATTGTTAACCCAATATACAGGCCTTTTATCCCCACTCTGTAGATGAAGAAATTAAATCTCAGGGAGGTAAGTTCACCTGCTCTCAAGTTGCTTCCCCGGTGGCTCAGCTGGTGAAGAATCGGCCTGTAATGAGGGAGACCTGGGTTCGAGAATGGGCCTATTCCCCACTACAGTATTCTGGCGGGCAGAATTCCATGGACTGTATAGTCCAAGGGGTCGCGAAGAGTAGGTAGGACATGACTGAGTGGCTTTCACTTCACACTTCAAGCTCACTTAGCCCCAAAGTAGCAGAGTCAGGACTTGAATCACATCTGTGTAATACCAAGGGCTTCCTTCCCTGGTGGCTGAACAGTTTAAGAATCTGCCTGCAATGGGGGAGACATGGGTCTGATCCCTGGGTCAGGAAGATCCCCTGGAGAAGGGAATGACTACCCACTCCAGTATTCTTGCCTAGAGAATTCCATGGACAGAGGAGCCTGGTGGGTTACAGTCTGTGGGGTTCTGTAGAGTCAGACACAGCTGAGCAGCTGTATATAATTCCAAAATCAGCACACTTACCTTCCATCCTGGGATGAAGTACTGGAAAGTATATTGGAATTTCTGTTAAAACACTTGAGTGTGAGATCTATTACTGCCTGCTAACCTGAGCAATTTACTTCATCTCTTTGAGCCTCTGCCTTTTCATCTGTTCTGCATAATTCTTTCACTTGTCTCTTCTTTTCTATTTATTATGATACAGTTTCCCATGAATAGGATTAGTGCTCATATAAGAGGCCCCACAGAGCTTCTGAGCACCTTCCACCAGGTGTGAACACAAGAAGTCTGAGATCTGAAAGGAGGGCCTCACCTGAGCTTGCTGGCACTCTGATCTCAGACTTCCAGTCTCTAGAACTGTGAGAAATACGTACATTTCTGTTGTTTGTAAGCCACCATCTCTGGTGTATTGATGCAGCAGCACAGATAAACGAACACATCCTGTTTACATGCTGCTTTTAGAATGTGCCCTCCTTCCAAGCAGGAGGTATATTTCATTCAGTATATTTTTATTCACAACATACAGCACATTAAAAAAAATGAAGTTAGCACCTACTAGGAGCAAGACGCAACGCATGCTAGGTGCTGAACTGCCATAGCACCGGACAATTTCTTTAATGAAGGAATAAATGTATGAAATCAGAAAGACCAGACTTCCTCCCTCCACAACAATTAACATTGTATTAAATGCAATGAATTCCATTTGCCACAAAACAGCAGCCCATAAATGACTTTCACTTGGATATAGAGACACATCTCCGCATTCAGAGAGCAGAAGATAAAATCAGGTGCCCTGCCATCGCCGCCACCGCTGCCATTATGGTTATGATGATGAATACGAGGTTATTATTATTTTTTATTCTCTTTAGCAAATGAGTTTTCTTTCTTTCCTCAGAGCTTCCAGGAATGTTTCTCCTGTGTTTCCAGCTGTTGCATCTTGTTCTTACACTTTTGCCACGGAGCTATGTGGAGAGGGGTGAGGGGGCAGAGGGTCCAGCAGCGGACTTTGCACGCGGGCTGGCCTGCTGGCTGCTGGCTGCCCCGCGGCTCCCGCCACCGCTTCGTCCCTCCCTGGGCTGCACTCGAGGCCCCCACTGACCAGCTCGCTGGGCGCTTTACAGCTGCAGCCTTGGACAGGCCTCCAGAGAAATCGGTGGCAGTCAGTCCCCGCAGACTGAGACGCATCGACTTGTCCCTGGGTCCCAGTGAGTGCCCTGGCTCCCCTTTAATCTCTCCAGTAAGCTTCCTGCATATCAGCCAGGGCAAAACCTGGAGAGAGAGACAGGGAGAAAGGCAGAGACAGAGAAGAGGGAGCTGAACCACAGCAAAGTGGAGTGCTTTCTTCACTTGTGCCAGGAGACTAGGTCACATGTGTTCATTTTGAATTACGATATGAATTACTGGAGAATTTGTTTAGAAAATCAAGAATCAAGTTGAGTTCAAGGCCCAGCTCGGCCAACTAATTTGGTGAACTTGACAAGCTGTTTAACATAGCTGAACTCATCTTCATACCTAAGAGAGAAAATTAGTAAGACCACTGTAAACAGAGGTAAATGTAGATAAAACTGTGGCCACTCCTACAGATATGATGAAGACAGAGTGATAAATGCCGATGTTTATTGAGCAATCAGAGCAACCATGATGAATGCTTTTCATGGATGATTTCTTTCTTAATTCCTTTTTTAAATCGCCTTATCATTTGATATAGGGAAAATCTTTTCTTCATTTTGTTAAGTGGACGGTGAGGCTAAAAAGTTTAGGCTTGTTCATGTTTATAATACTAGAGATCAAACCTAGGTTTCTCTATACACAGAGTTCTTGTTCCATGTTGTCTATGTAAAATACTGGGGAGCTTGTTTATGCAAATTCCCCTGATTTTATGTTTAGCCTTCCACCTCTCTATGTGCATTGTATGAGAGACATTGGATACAAGCATCTTGGCTTGATACTCATTTAATTTAAAAGTCGCAATTCTCTTTCTTTCTCAGAACAAGGGAAAGCTTTGTGCCTCCAGTATTTATATATCTGCATCTTTGCTTTTAAGACCAACCAGAAGTGTCAAATATCAGTGGTTTCTACCTTCTATGTACATCTTTCTCATCAAGGCTTTAAAATCATATTGATGATTCGGAGAAGGCAATGGCACCCACTCCAATACTCTTGCTTGGAAAATCCTATGAACGAAGGAACCTGGTAGGCTGCGGTCTATGGGGTTGCTAAGAGTCGGATACGACTGAGCAACTTCCCTTTCACTTTTCACTTTCGTGCATTGGAGAAGGAAATGGCAACCCACTCCAGTGTTCCTGCCCATAGAATCCCAGAGACGGGGGAGCCTGGTGGGCTGCCGTCTATGGGGTCACACAGAGTCAGACACGACTGAAGTGACTTAGCAGCAATAGCAGTAGTGATTGATTGTCATGATGTGCACAGCAGACTTCCTACATCAAAATCTCTCCAGGGACTTGTTCAAAAATATATTCCCCATCCCCTTTCAGCACTATTTAATTACAATCCCTCGTGCAGGGACCTAGGACACTGCATTTTAACCCTGCTGATTTTCAGAAACACTAATGTCTGAGAACTACTTGTGGCTGAACGTTGTGGTTCAACCAGAGCATGAATTCAAGCTAGCACACCGCCCTTGCCTTAGCCCAGCAGTCCCTGCATGATGCTGCCTTCACAGAGGGTTAGCACCTTCCACCAGTATGTGTGATCTGAACACTTGGTTGTCTCCCCACCAACCCTCCCGACACCCTTCCTTCCCCCCAACACCTGCTTTCTTGCACATAATACTGAGTTTTGTTGAGGGAAATGTACCTGGGCCTAGAGAGTGAACCATGATTCACTGATGGCCAGCCCCCTTCCTCCTTGCTAGGGACTGGCTGTGGATGGGAATGTGAGCTGATTCTGCTAATGTGAGGCAAAGGTGGGGGTGGGGGTGGGGTGCTCCTGGGAACCATGTTCATTTCTTACAAAGAAATACACACAAGGAGAAGTTGCTTCACTCCATCTCCTGGCTGCTTTGGCCACAGACCTGTCAGGACATGATGTTTAAAATACCCTCTTTATCTTGCCACTATGGCTGACCAACACAAGAATGAGAAGCCAACAGAGTGAGGATGACAGGATAGAAAAATACATTTTGCCAAGTCCAGGTTCAGTGCAGGATACAGGATGCTTGAGGCTGGTGCACTGGAATGACCCAGAGGGATGGTATAGGGAGGGAGGTGGGAGGGGGGTTCAGGATGGGGAACATGTGTATACCCATGGTGGATTCATTTTGATGTATGGCAAAATCAATACAATATCGTAAAGTAATTAGCCTCCAATTAAAATATATAAATTTTTGTTAAAAAAAAAAAGAAAAGAAAAATACGTCCTTGAAGACAAGCTTAGACTGACTCTGGTCTCACTGTGTGAATCAGTGTATGAATCTCACTGTATGAAGCTTACCTTTGGGTTAAGCTATTGTTCATCTATTGATAAGTCATCATTAGATTCTTCTTTGCAACCACAAACATCTTAAGTTTCTTTTTACAGTCTTGACCTGTAGCATTTCTTCCCTCCAAAACCTATGCAGAATAGTTGTTTTGAGATTTTATCAACCCAGCATGCGACCTCTCCAGTGGAACAGTTAGATGAAGAGAAGTTAACATGGCCGTTTAACTGAGTTGTCACATATCTGATGTCATAACTAATCTTTGGCAGGTTGTAGAGCCCAGCCAGAATTGTTTCTGTAAATCAGGGGTCAGCAAGCTGTGGCCCACAGGTCAAGTCAGGCTCACTGCCTATTTTGTAAATTAAGCTCTATTGGAATACAGCCACACTCATTTACTTACGTATGGTATATGGTTGCTTTTATGCTACAGTGACTGGTTTGACCATCCCCAAGAAAAATAAATGCAAAAAAGCAAAATGGCAAAAATGGCTCTCTGAGGAGACCTTACAAATAGCTGTGAAATGAAGGGAAGTGAAAAACAAAGGAGAAGAGGAAAGATATAAGCATCTGAATGCAGAGTTTCAAAGAATAGCAAGGAGAAATAAGAAAGCCTTCCTCAGTGATTAATGTAAAGAAATAGAGGAAAACAATAGAATAGGAAAGACTAGAGATATCTTTAAGAAAATTAGAGCTACCAAGGGAACATTTCATGCAAAGAAGGGCTCAATAAAGGACAGAAATAGGGACCTAACAGAAGCAGACAATATTAAGAAGAGATGGCAAGAATACATAGAAGAACTGTAACAAAAAGATCTTCATGACTCAGATAATCACGATGGTGTGATCACTCACCTAGAGCCAGACATCCTGGAATGTGAAGTCAAGTGGGCCTTATAAAGTATCACTATGAACAAAAATAGTAGAGGTGATGGCATTCCAGTTGAGCTATTTCAAATCCTGAAAGATGATGCTGTGAAAGTGCTGTACTCAATATGTCGGCAAATTTGGAAAACTCAGCAGTGGCCACAGGACTGGAAAAGGTCAGTTTTCATTCCAATCCCAAAGAAAGGCAATGCCAAAGAATACTCAAACTGCCACACAATTGCACTCTTCTCATATGCTAGTAAAGTAATACTCAAAATTCTCCAAGCCAGGCTTCAGCCATATGTGAACCGTGAACTTCCAGATGTTCAAGCTGGTTTTAGAAAAGGCAGAGGAACCAGAGACCAAATTGACAACATTCATTGGATCATCGGAAAAGCAAGACAGTTCCAGAAAACATCTATTTCTGCTTTATTGACTATGTCAAAGCCTTTGACTGTGTGGATCACAACAAACTGTGGAAAATTCTATAAGATGGGAATACCAGACCACCTGACCTCCCTCTTGAGAAACCTATATGAAGGTCAGGAAGCAACAGTTAGAACTGGGTATGGAACAACAGACTGGTTCCAAACAGGAAAAGGAGTACATCAAGGCTGTATATTGTCACCCTGCTTATTTAACTTCTATGCAGAGTACATCATGAGAAACACTGGGCTGGAGGAAACATAAGATGGAATCAAGATTGCTGGGAGAAATATCAATAACCTCAGATATGCAGATGACACCACCCTTATGGCAAAAAGTAAGGAAGAACTAAAGAGCTTCTTGCTGAAAGTAAAAGAGGAGAGTGAAAAAGCTGGCTTAAAGCTCAACATTCAGAAAATGAAGATCATGGCATTCGGTCCCATCACTTCATGGGAAATAGATGGGGAAACAGTGGAAACAGTGCCTGACTATTTTTTGGTGCTCAAAAATCACCGCAGATGCTGATTGCAGCCATGAAATTAAAAGGTGCTTACTCCTTGGAAGGAAAGTTATGACCAACGTACACAGCATATTAAAAAGCAGAGACATTATCAACAAAGGTCCATCTTGTCAAGGCTATGGTTTCCAGTAGTCAGGTATGGATGTGAGAGTTGGACCATAAACAAAGCTTAGCACTGAAGAATTGATACTTTTGAACTGTGGTGTTGAAGAAGACTCTTGAGAGTCCCTTGGACCACAAGTAGACCCAACCAGTCCATCCAAAAGCAGATCAGTCCTGGGTGTTCATTGGAAGGACTGATGTTGAAGCTGAAAATCCAATAATTTGGCCATCAGTGAAGAACTGACTCATTTGAAAAGACCCTGATGCTGGGAAAGATTGACGGCAGGAGGAGAAGAGGACAACAGAGGATGAGATGGTTGGATGGCATCAGCGACTCAATGGACATAGGTTTAGGTGGACTCCGGGAGATGGTGATGGACAGGGAGGCCTGGTGTGCTGCAGTTCATGGGGTCGCAAAGAATCAGCCACAACTGAGTGACTGAATTGAACCAAACTGAACTGAACTGAACTGACTGGTTTGAATGACTTCCACAAACACCACTAGTCTCAATGCTGAAAATATTCATTATCTAGCTAGCCCTTTACAAAATAAATAAATAAATTGCTGATCCTTGATATAAATAAACCATCTGTTGGTTAAAAAGAATATCCTGTGTTTTAGATATGATATGGGAAGGAGATCACTTGAACTTTAAGCTTCAGACTTTTCAGTTCAGTTCAGTTCAGTTGCTCAGTCATGTCTGACTCTTTGTGTCTCCATAGACTGCAGCAGGCCAGACTTGCCTGTCCATCACCAACTCCCAGAGCTTACTCAGCCTCAGGTCCATCTAGTCGGTGATGCCATCCAACCATCTCATCCTCTCTTGTCCCCTTCTCTTTCCACCTTCAATCTTTCCCAGCATCAGGGTCTTTTCAAATGAGTCAGTTCTTCGCATCAGGTGCCAAAGTATTGGAGTTTTAGCTTCAGCATCCTTCCAAGGAATATTCAGGACTGATTTTCTTTAGGATTTTTGCTCTCATCCAAATGGAAGGGCAACCCTCTGTACCAACGGTGTGGACAGAGGGGTCTCTGTAAGCAGAACCAGTACATTGTCACATAAAAGAACCTCAAATCTTCCCCAGCCTTTGGACAGGCAGAAAACTCAGTAAAACTCAGACTTAAATGCCTGCCAGGCAAGTGGCAAAACCCAAAGGAGATATGAACACAACCAAGAGTGAAGTTGGATTAAGTACCGAAATTCAAAAGAGGATAATAGCTTAAGCTGAGCAGTGTGGTTTCTGGAACTGAAAACCAGAAGTAGTAAGCCTGGGGAGTCAGGGATGGAGGGTCAGGAAGTCCAGCCTAACTCTGATGGACTGCAGTTTGTAGGTTTGGAGTTGGCCTTCAACTCACTGTTAAAGGGCTTCCTAGGAGCAACCTGCTGTACAAACAGCTGCCGAGAACTGAGCAGCTGATGGAGGGCCCACGTTTCTGGGTAGCATGGGAGAGACTACGTGAGCCCCATTTTTTTTTTTCCTTGAGGTTTGAATCACCAAATAATCTCCTTATCTGTAGAAGAATGCTGTAGCCACCCAAATGTCTTAGGCAAAAAGGGAGGATGTCTTTAAAGGGGCGTTTAAGGTCAACTGAGCCCATGGGAGTCCTGGTTCACCCCTGCAACCTTAAGTAACATCTGTACCCCCTGGGCTTGTTCCCTTATCCACAAAATACAGCAGGTGGGGTATCAATAAAAATACATGTGGGTGAGCACATGACGTTTAGAAACACATGAAAAAGTGCTTGCTAAATTATGAAATTCTGTGTAGATGTGAGGTGTCACTGTTACTGAAGGTGACTCCATCCTAGTAGCCCTGCAGAGTGAGCTGGCCTAAAAGATCACCTAAAATAGCCATCTAAATTAACCTGTTGAAGGGGAGAATTCATGACTCCCTGTAAGATGTTGTAGAATGCCTGCCAAGAGCTCTTTCTGCTTAGTGTAATTGACACTGAGAAGACCCTTGTGACAGTATCTGGTCACAGATTCAACCTCTTCCAAAGACTGTTCCTTGTCAGGGATAATAAAGCAATAATATCTGCGTGGATTTAGGTGCCCATTTTCCTGCTTGTTGAAAGGAAATGCGCATGCAGCTCGGCTACCGAAGAGCTCCACCATGCAGGTCTAATTTAATAAAGAGGTGAAGAGCTGTGTCAGACCAGAAACACAGTCCTGGCAACTAGAACACGCACAGCAGCACGATCTGGAAAACTGGAAACCACATGGGTACCCAAAACAGTTGAATGGATAAGCCAGGCATAGAGTCCCTTATCAGGTTGCCCTTGGCAGAGGCTACAAATTTAGGGAAGCTGTGGGGCCCTGTCCAGGGTGGTCAGCTCTGCTGGAGGGAAGCAGGCAGTGTCCAGACACAAAGGTCAGAGCTGAGAGAACTGGGTTGGGGATGTTTGACCCTGGAGCAGAAACAGTTCCCTCTGTTCTCCATCTGGGGTTTCACTCTTTCTAAAGAAACTCTAAAATGTTTCCAAATTCTTAATCGTATGTGTAAAGTTTGTGTGCTCTGAATTAGACACAGTCTTTAACATAATACATAAATTTCTGGTATTGAACTTGAAAAGACAGCTTATCCTGCCTCATTTGACTTTACTATACACATACAGCCTGCTTACTCGCATAGGACTGATCTTGCCTTTCTAGTTAAGTGCTGTGATGTTTATCCAGATTCATAGACTTCTCTCTGTTGAAGCTTTGCACGTGGCCAACCCCATCCAACGCTAAATTTGCAAGTAATTCGATCTGAAACACAGCAATGAGAATGAATGATCTACAAGTGGGATGCATCTCACTTTTGAGCTAAAGAATATTGGCACAAGTGATTCCATTTTTGTGAAGTACAAAAATGGCAGAATAACTCATGTCATTGAATGCATGATTCATGTATCATTGAACACATTGAATCACAATAGTGGTTACTCTCAGACAAGTAGTACTAGGAGGGAGCCTCAGAGGGACTTGGGGGATGCTGTTTATGTCTTTTTTCTTGATTTTTAGTTCATTGAGGTATCCCATTCATAAAAAAATCATCAAACCATGAATTTATGATATTTCTACTTTTCTATGCATGTCATATCGACATAAAAAGCTTTAAAAAATGAATATGGAACCAGGGACCTAAGACAGTGAAGCTCACAGGCAACTCAGTCATGAACTAACTATAGCAACGTGGCAAGTCAGCTTACCAGACTGAGCCTCAGATGTCCCATTTCTAGAAGAAGATTAGTGATTCCGGCCTCACAAGGCCGCTGTGAATGCTCAACTGAAAGGGGAGGTAGCATGTAAAGTACTGAGCACTGTGCCCCGCACACAGCAGACCTCTGGCGTCTGGCCGCCTTTTTGGTTGTGTGGTCCTTGCATCGTCCAGGCTGATACCATTTCGCACTGAATGGTAATGTCAATGTGAACCATCCTCTGGGGTCCAGCGAGAGGCACACACTCCCTGTGCATGCGGGGGCACCCAGGTTGTGCACTGAACACCAGGAGGAGACAGGAAATTGTGAGACAAGGAGATAGAGCAGCATCTGTGGTTTCACCTTCCCTCAGGCTCAGTTACCCTCGATCCCAAAATATTAAATGGGAAATTTAAAAAAAATTAAAAATCCACATATTTTAAATTATATGCCACTCTGAGTCATGTGCTGAGATCTTGCACAGTCCTGTTCATCCCAGAATGTAAACTGTTCCAGCATGTGATATCTCCAAGCTGTATATGCTACATGCCTGTGAGTTTAGGAATAAACACAGCATATGCAGGGTTCTACACTATTGTGATTCCAGGACTCACTGGGGAATCCCAAAACCTGTCCCCATGAATAAGGGGGTGCCAGTACAAAGCTAGTACCAATCAAATCCCCTACGACTATACAGTGGAAGTGACAAAGAGAGTCAAGGGATTCGACCTGACAGACAGAGTGCCTGAAGAACAACGGACAGAGGTTCGTGACACTGTACAGGAGACAGGGAGCAAGACCATCCCCAAGGGAAAGAAACACAAAAAGGCAAAACAGTTGTCTGACGAGGCCTTACAAACACCTATGAAAGAGGAGAAGCAAAAGGCAAAGGAGAAAAGGAAGGATATACCCATTTGAATGCAGAGTTCCAAAGAAGAGTAAGGAGAGATAAGAAAACCTTCCTAAGCGATCAAGGCAAAGAAATAGAGGAAAACAATAGAATGGGAAAGAGATCTCTTCAAGAAAATTAGAGACACCAAGGGAACATTCATATTAAGATGGGCTCAATAAAGGACAGAAATGATTTAAAACTAATAGAAGCAGAAGATATTAAGAGGTGGCAAGAATACACAGAACTATAAAAAAATATATATCTTCATGACCCAGATAATCACGATGGTGTGATCAATCACCTAGAGGCAGACATCCTGGAATGTGAAGTCAAGTGGACCTTAGGAAGCATCACTACGAACAAAGCTAGTTGAAGTGATCAAATTCCAGTTGGATTATTTCAAATCTGGAAAGATGATGCTGTGAAAGTGCTGCACTCAATATGCCAGCACATTTGTAAAACTCAGCAGTGGCCACAGGACTGGAAAAGGTCAGTTTTCATTTCAATCCCAAAGAAAGGCAATGCCAAAGAATGCTCAAACTACCACACAATTGCACTCATCTCATAAAGTAATGCACTCATAAAGTAATGCACTCATAAAGTAATGCTCAAAATTCTCCAAGCCAGGCTTCAGCAATACGTGAACCTTGAGCTCCCTGATGTTCAAGCTGGTTTTAGAAAAGGCAGAGGAACCAGAGATCAAATTGCCAACATCTATTGGATCACTGAAAAAGCAAGAGAGTTCCAGAAATACATCTATTTCTGCTTTATTGACTAAGCCAAAGCCTTTGACTGTGTGGATCACAACAAACTGGAAAATTCTTCAAGAGATGGGAATACCACACCACCTGACCTGTCTCTTGAGAAACTTATATGCAGGTCAGGAAGCAACAGTTAGAACTGGACATGGAACAACAGACTGGTTCCAAATAGGAAAAGGAGTATGTCAAGGCTGTATATTGTCACCCTGCTTATTTAACTTCTATGCAGAGTACATATGAGAAACACTGGGCTGGAGGAAGCATAAGCTGAAATCAAGATTGCTGGGAGAAATATCAATAACCTCAGGTATGCAGATCACATCACCTTTATGGCAGAAACTGAAGAGGAACTAAAAAGCCTCTTGATGAAAGTGAAAGAGGAGAGCGAAAAAGTTGGCTTAAAGCTTAACATTCAGAAAATGAAGATCATGGCATCTGGTCCCATCATTTCATGGGAAATAGATGTGGAAACAGTGTCAGACTTTATTTTGGGGGGCTCCAAAATCACTGCAGATGGTGATTGCAGCCATGAAATTAGAAGACGCTTACTCCTTGGAAGAAAAGTTATGTCCAACCTAGATAGCATTTTCAAAAGCAGAGACATTACTTTGCCGACTAAGGTCCATCTAGTCAAGGCTATGGTTTTTCCTGTGGTCATGTATGGATGTGAGAGTTGGACTGTGAAGAAGGCTGAGCGCCGAAGAATTGATGCTTTTGAACTGTGGTGTTGGAGAAGACTCTTGAGAGTCCCTTGGACGGCAAGAAGATCCAACCAGTCCATTCTGAAGATCAACCCTGGGATTTCTTTGGAAGGAATGATGCTAAAGCTGAAACTCCAGTACTTGGGCCACCTCATGCAAAGAGCTGACTCATTGGAAAAGACTCTGATGCTGGGAGGGATCGGGGCCAGGAGGAGAAGGGGACGACCGAGGATGAGATGGGTGGATGGCATCACAGACTTGATGGACGTGAGTCTGAGTGAAGTCCAGGAGTTGGTGATGGACAGGGAGGCCTGGTGTGCTTTGATTCATGGAATTGCAAATAGTCGGACACGACTGAGTGACTGAATTGTATTGAACTGAGAGTACATCATGAGAAGCACTGGGCTGAATGAAACACAAGATGGAATGAAGATTTCTAGGAGAAACATCAATAGCCTCAGATGTGCAGATGATATCACCCTTATGGCAGAAAGTGAAGAACTAAAGAGCCTCTTGATGAAAGTGAAAGAGGAAAGTGAAAATGTTGGCTTAAAGCTCAACATTCTCCCATCACTTAATGGCAAATAGATGGGGAAACAGTGGAAACTGTGTCAGACTTTATTTTGGGGGGCTCCAAATCACTGCAGATAGTGACTGCAGCCATGAAATAAAAAACAGTTACTCCTTGGAAAAAAGTTATGACCAACCTAGACAGCATATTAAAAAGCAGAGACAGTACTTTATCAACAAAGATCCGTCTCGTCAAAGCTATGGTTTTTCCAGTAGTCATGTATGGATGTGAGAGTTGAACTATAAAGAAAGCTGAGCACCGAAGAATTGATGCTTTTGAACAGTGGTGTTGGAGAGACTAGAGAATCTCTTGGACTGCAAGGAGATCCAACTAGTCCATCCTAAAGGAAATCAGTTCTGAATATTCACTGGAAGAACTGATGCTAAAGCTGAAACTCCAATACTTTGGCCCCTTTATGTGAAGAACTGACTCATTTGAAAAGACCCTGATGCTGGGAAAGATTGAGGTCAGGAGAAGAAGGGGATGACAGAGGATGAGATGGTTGGATGGCATCACCAACTCAGTGGACATGAGTTTGGGTAAACTCCGGGAGTTGGTGATGGACAGGGAGGCCTGGTGTGCTGCAGTCCATGGGGTCACAAAGAGTCTGATATGACTAAGTGACTGAACTGTGCACAAAGCTGGAGAGCTCATTAGGGGAGAGATCATGTTGGTTAAAGAAGTCCAGAGGCTGGCTTTTATTCTGCAAGTGAAAGTCACCGAAGCTAGTAGTTTGGCAAAGAAGTCGCATGAAGCTGGGGTTCTGCCAAATTAATCTTGTAGAAAATTAAAAGGGATTAAAACAGAGAAGGGCTTCCCTGGTGGTTCAGAGGGTAAAGAGTCTGCCTGCAATGCAGGAGACCCCGGTTCAGTCCCTGGGTCAGGAAGATCTCCTGGAGAAGGGAATGGCAACTCACTCCGGTATTCTTGCCTGGAGAATTCCATGGATAGTGGAAGCCTGAAGACAAATGTTACCTAATAGAAAGCATATCAGCTCTCCAGAAATCAGACAGTGACAATGGTATTCTAGTTGTTATTATTAATGCTGTAAGCAGTAACAATGACCCAAAAAGTTGGGAACAAGGACCACAATTGCTGTTATTTCACTGTGCATCTGCTAGGCACCACATACTTTAAAAGCATCTCATTTAATTCTTACTCAGAGCACAGTGAGGACGGTAGTCATTTATCAGGTTCTTACTAAGTGCTAGGCACTGCTCCAAGCCTTTATACATATTAATGCATCTAATCCCCGTAAGAGCCCTGGGAGATGGTACTATTGTCTTCAGTTTATAAATGAGTAAACTGTAGCAAAGAGAGATTAAATAACTTGTCTAAGGCCACACTGCTGTAAAGTGACAGAGGTGGGATTCAAACCCTGGCAGTCTGACTCTGACACATACCCATTATATCAATATTCTAGATACTATTATGCCCATATTCATTCACGCTGTTAACTAAGACAGCAGTTAAATCACTTGCTCCAAGATACAGAGAAAGAGGGAGAGGCTTTGATTTGCATGATGATGAAGCTTATGGGCTTCATCACCATCCAGTCTGCTAAGAGCAATAGCTTCCAATCATGAAATATCAGTGAAAACAAATATCATGAAAACAAATGAAATATCAGTCAGATATTTTAAGGAAGCAAAGCATAGCAGTAACAATAGCAAACATTCATTGAACACTTTTATGCCTAGGAGTTTGTATGTGTTATCATATTCTAGAAAGCCTATCGGAAGGACTTTTTATACCTGTTGAACTGATGAGGAAACAGTCTCAGAGAAGTCACAGACTAGTAAGTGAGAAATCCAACTTTAGGAGTTAGGCAGCCCAACCCTGAAGCATGTTCTTATCATTCTGCTCAACTGTCTCAGCCAGAAAGAAGCTGCTTCCAGGATTTGAAGCATCTGCCCTTTTGCACTCCCATCCCCAGCACTCAGTGGTATCCCGGGGCAGTTTAAAAAACATTCCAAGTCTTAACCACTGCAAGGAATTCTTAGCTAACCTTTCCAGGGTGCGCTGCAGCAGCAGATTCTTTCCCAGGTTAGTAGAAAGCCTCAGGCTTCAGAAGAGCAGGTGCTTGGCTAACCCAAGTGTCACCTACGTCTGATGGATCTCATTCGCCTCAGGGAGACACAGAGCTTGGTCTGCTCCTTCTCCCAGATGCAGCCCTGGTGCAGCAAAAGGAAGAGCTTGCGGAGGAGCGGGAGTCAGCGCGTCTTCCGAACGCACAGGAGCCGCAGGGCCCCCCGCCACACCCCTCCAAACGGGTTCTGCGTTCTGCAGAGCAGCCCAGAAGGCTGGAAATTCTAGGGCAGGAGCTACGGTTCATTCGTGGGGTTCCTTCTGCCTCAGGAAGACCTCAGTCTTGCTCTCACAACCTTTCAACTGTTGGGTTGGATAAGGTGCATCCAAATGATAGAGGATACTCTCCCTTGAAATCAACTAATTATTGATACTAACCACATCTACAAAATACCTCCCTAGAGACACCTAGTGTTTCTCTGCTTAACTAGGTACTAGCCAGTTGCCCAGTTCTATGCATACCTTGGTCTAGCCAAGTTGGCAAACAGAATTAACGATTGTGCTCTTCCTGTGATAATGGGAAATTCACGAGGATGGTGGTTATGGTTGTAACTTTCTGTTATCTTGGGAAGGTCCTTTTTCTTCTCTGAAACTCAGGGCTCACTTCTGCAAAAGGGATGTTGTGAAGAAAATGCAAACAGAGGAAGTCATGGTGGTTTACGTTTGTTAATCTCATACTCCTAATTTATCCCTCCCCACACTTTCCCCTTTGGTAAACTTAAGTTTGCTTTCTGTGTCTGTGAGTCTGTTTCTCTTTTGTGTATAGATTCATTTGTATTGTTTTTCTTAGATTCCACATATAAGCGATATAACATTTGCCAAACCACTATACATAAATTAGATAAGTGAAAGAGTTTACTGTATAACGCAGAGAATTAGATTCAGTATCTTATAATAACCTAGTAATAGAAAATAATCTAAAAATATATTTTATAACTGAATCACTTTGCTATACACCTGAAACAATACAATATTATAAATCAATTATACTTCAATTTAAAAAAATTGAGTAAGGCATGAAAGTTGTTTTTAGATATTTCAAAGTGTCTGTCATGAAACACCTAGCTTTGTTCTAGGGAGTTCCAGAGGGCAGAGCCAGGGCCGTTGCCTGGAAGGAGAAACACAGATTTCAGCTTGAAGGAAGCTTGTCTCAGAGTGAAGTTCCACCCAAAAAGAGAGGGCCTTGGAAGATAATAGCCTCCCCGCCGGCAGAGGAGTTCAGACAACGGATGAAGGAGCGTTTATCTGGGGGAGAACGGTATAGTAAGCGTTACGTTTGGTGCTCGATCTCCTGGAGAAGGAAACGGCAACCCACTCCAGTATTCTTGCCTGGACAGTCCCTTGGACAGAGGAGCCTGGAGGGCTACAGTCCACAGAGTCAGACTCGACTAAAGGGATTTAGCATGCACGCATAGTCCCAAAAGACTCCCCAGGTGGTGCTATCGGTAAAGAACCCGCCTCCCAGTGCAGGAGACTTTATAAGAGACGTGGGTTCAGTCCCTGGGTTGGGAGGATCCCTTGAAGGAAGGCATGGCAATCCACTCCAATATTCTTGCCTGGAGAATCCCATGGACAGAGGAGCCTGGTGGGCTCCAGTCCATGGGGTCGCAAAGAGTTGGACACAACTTAAGCGACCTCACACGCTCCAGCACTCAAAACTGCCTGTTAGTGTGATCACTCTTCCCTGCTGGTGAGACTTGCCTTCTTTCCTTCTCTCTTCCTGGACCCTCCCCTGCTTCCGAAGCTTGTCAACAGACTGTGCTAGGCGACATAAAATGTAAACAAATCCTGGAAGAAATATTACTCATTGTCACCCATCAGAAATATTCTCTAGTTTATTCATGAGATTAACAGTATATCACCAGGGTAATCTCTTAAACCAGTTTAGATACTCTCACCCAGCAAGGCACTGAGAGATAAAGCACGGGAGCATTTTCTGATTTGGCAGATGAAACTGGACTTAGTAAAGAATACGGGGATGACTGTTGTATCCAAAAGGTTGCTTTGCATAAAGACCCAATGAAAAATAGGTGTGGCCCCTGGCCTCAGACAATATGGCGACACTTGGGTTAGCCGAGCACCTGCCCTTCTGAAACCTGAGGCTTTCTGCTAAGCTGGGAAAGGATCTGCTGCTGCAGCTCACTCTGGAAAGGTTAGCTAAGGATTCCTTGCAGGGGTTAAGACTTGGAAAGCTTTTAAAACTGCCCCAGGATACCAGTGAGTGCAGAATTAGCTGGGGATGGAGGCGGCAGGGTAGGGGGCGCAGTCCTGGAAGCAGCTTCTTTCTGGCTGAGAGGTAGTTGAGTGGAATGATAAGAGCATGCTTTTGGGTTGGGCTGCCTAACACCTAAAGTTGGATTTCTCACTTACTAGTCTGTGACTTCTCTGAGACTCAGTTTCCTCATCAGTTCAACAGGGATAAAATGTAGACACAGTAGCTTATAATAGATACACTGTGAAAATTCCGATTGAGTGAGACCACGGCAGAGGGGCAAATGAATCAGAGTGAGGACAAGCAAGTACTTTTTAGTGGATGGGCGATTTTAGCCAAGATGGAACAAAAGGAGACTTGGACAGACAGGTGTTCTGGGGAAACGTGTGATGGATGATCTGTACAGGTCAGTAGCGTAGAAGGAGTGTACTGGATCTGGAGACAGTTGAAGTGAAAGGCATCGCAAGGGCTGCAGCAGCAGCGATGATATGATTCTTACGGAACAGAAAGAGAAGATGGGGTCTAAAATAAAGGGGGAAGTTGGAAGAAAAAGTGACAGTTTCCAGTTCCAATAAATTACCAAGGGACAGGTTCTTATTGGGTTTTATCCTCGCTACCTGCAAAAACCTCTTATCGGCAAGTGTAGTGGGGAGGTGCCACGCGGCCCAAAGCCTGCTGTCATGGTGGAGAGTGTGCTGAGCTGTCGTGGTGGAGAGTGTGCTGAGCTCACTACCTGGCCTTGGTCACCTCTCAGAGCCTTGGTTTCCCAGCCTGCATGATATGGATAATCCTCCCTGCTCCGCAGGCTTGCGCGGATGCTGCTTTGTAAACCGTAAACCTCTGTGCAAACAGCCGTGTTCTCAGGGACAGATCCTGTTGGTCCTGAGGGAATTTACAGCACTTGAGACCAAGTCCCGAATCGGCTAGATTCTGCCATCCAAACGAAGGTGGCGGAGTTGACGTAGAGCCTGGTGACAAAGACATTCACCCTGTGGCCATGAGAGCTGGGTGCGGGGTATCTGCGGAGTGTGTTAGCTGCTTGGATTGTTCAGTGTGAAATTTAATTTGGGCTCCTGGGTGAGCAGGGAGGAGGGCGTGAAAGATATGACACTGGTTAATTTCGTGTTTTACAGGCCCAGCAACCCCAAAAGTACATTTCTTGGCGAAAACTGAGAGCCTGCAGGCCGCTGCGTGCCATGATATGCGGTCCAGGGGGAGAACAGAGACAGTGAGGGGAAAGCGCCAAGAATATACCATTTCCTGAAATCAAATAAACTTACAGGCTTCCATCTCAATGGGTGAGACTGACAGGCAGAGAAAGGTGAAAAGAGGGTTTCTTTTAACTCTTGCCAATACCTTTTCACATAACTGCAAACACTCCTCAGGATGGCATTCCAAGTGCCTCGCCTCGGTCCTCATCCATCTTTCCGCGGGCAGATCGGATCACATTTCGCTCTTTCTCGCTGCCTTGCAGACAGCAGCAGAAGACTCAGACTCCAGATCGTAGCACAGCGGCCCCTGCGCTCAAGTCCTGCCTCCCGCCCCCTCCTGCTCCCATCGCCACCCAGAGCTGACACCTCCAGCAGTGCCGACTGCTGGCTCCCAAACCTGCCGGCGCTGAGCCCCGTCTCCACGCCTGCATGCGCACAGGCTCCTTCTCCCTGGGGTTTCTTCGGCCTTGGCTGTTTCCTGGGTTTCAGGAAAACCCAGTCTGTACAGACAGCAGCTGAGGGTCAAGACTCCGGCATAAAGTAGACGTGATATTGGGTTTCCCTCGTGGCCTTTGGGAAAGAACCGGCCTGCAACGCGGGAGACCCGAGTTTGATCCTTGTGTCAGGACAGTCCCCTGGGGAAGGGAATGGCTACCCATTCCAGTATTCTTGCCTGGAGAATTCAATGGACAGAGGAGCCTGGAAGGCTACAGTCCACGGGGTCGCCAAGAGCTGGGCACAACTGAGTGACTCACGCTTTCACTTTTTTCAGGCATCTTAATTTTACTGGCTTCCATCACGTCATCCTGTGGTCCCCAGTTGTTATGGAGATTCAGTTGGTTAATGTATAGAGTAGAGCACAATGCCTGGCACATGGAAAGTAGTTGGTAAGTGGCTTGTTTTTATTATGAATGTAGCTCCAATATTACTGCCTCTATGAAAGTTTCTTTCATTTCCACACGCAGAATCAAAGTGCTGGTTCCATTGCTCCGTAAATGATCCAATTGCATCTTGAATGTGCATCAGTTACTGCAAACATTATGTTGAATATTGTACTTAATAGTCACTTTTATGTCCCCGCCCCCCACCCCCATTACGCTGTGTGTTTAGGTGCATGGATCAGATTTGGCCATCTTTATACGCCCAGGGCTTAGCCAAATGCCCAGTACAAAGTAGATACTTGACTCGTGTTGGGCAAACTAGTGAAAGAGAGAATGAATACATGATCACATGCACGGATTACCCTGCAAGGGCCGGATCAAGTGCCAGCTCTCCCAGGACGTCTTCTCTGTCTTTATCAGCGGAATGAAAGATCCCCTTCTACGACCCACTCTCTGCCCACATCCTGCGACCCTCAGGCTGGGACTGCCACACAGGAGGCTCCGGGCCTTACTCGCCCCTGTCAAGCCACCTTCATCACCATTGTTACCACAGGACCTGGAACAGAGTGAGGACTCAGTATATGCTCTTTTCCCTCGTCCTTCTCCTTCTCCTCTTCATTATCACTGGAGGGTAGCCAGCACTTGGGAGTTCATCAGGGTCAGGACGGGGGAAGGGTTTGCTAGATGCAGAGGTAGCCAGGGGGCTGGGTTTAGTGCCCAGACCACACGCACAGAGGCACACGGTGGCAGGCAGCTCTGAAAGACTGTCCCCAGCAGCCACAGAAAGTCAATACCCAGGAGAAGCTGGGAAAGCGTAAGGAAACACAAAGTCCTTCAGCTGGATGGATACTTGTAGGCAAGAAGGTTTGGGTCAGCTTGTGAGAACAGCATCATGGGCCATTTTGATTCTGTTCAGGAAGCTATCAATTGTGAGTTTTTGAACAAAGAAATGCTTTGAAACCATTACAGATAAACAAAGCAGGAGGTCAAAATAATTATTGGATGCGTGCATATATATTTGGAACTATTTTTAGAATATGTTTGTATGTGAAGGAAAATAATCACAATATAATTTAGTGTGTGTTTAGTATGTGTCAGTTCCTGCTCTCAACCCTGTACATGTATCAACTCATTTAAAACACACAGCCATTTAAAGCAGGTATTGCTGCTCTCATTGTGAAAGGGAGACTCATGGTAAGTGAGTAATTTACTCAAGGTCTTATGGATAGTAAATGGTGAACTTGGATTTGTATCTGGGCAAGTGACTTCAGAACTCCTGTTCTCTGTGTATATAAAAAGGATCTGTGGGTATTAGGAGTAACTGAGAGGCAAGCACATGCAGTGTGGTTTCTAAAAAACATATGCGCCAGGTGTTTACTGAGTATCTACTGCTGGATCAGGTTTTCTGGGAGGTTCACAGAGTGATCCCAGAATGAATGGATGGCACAGTCCTGCGTTCAAGAAGCTTACAAGCTTGGTGAGGAAGCAGGTGGATCCAAATAGGTATTAAGGACTTCAGCTCAGTTTCATAAACTGCTTTACCATTGATTCTGTGTTGGGTACTGTGTCCAGTCTGGGGCTTAAGAGAAATGAGGAGGATGTGATGCAGGCTTTCAGGATGCTCAGAGAGTATCAGACAGTGGTAAGTTTTATAATTAACACATGGGTCATCACATGCTTTTTCAGCACCAGCTTCCTCTCAGTATAAATCCAAAGGCCACCACGTGGAGCCCATTGCGTATTCTCCTGGCCCCGGCTACTCTCTTTTGTCCTTTAGAAAGTGAAAGTGAAAGTGAAGTCGCTCAGTCGTGTCCGACCCTCAGCGACCCCATGGACTGCAGCCTTCCAGGCTCCTCCGTCCATGGGGTTTTTTAGGCAAGAATACTGGAGTGGATTGCCATTTCCTTCTCCAGGGGATCTTCCCGACCCAGGAATCGAACCGGGTCTCCCGCACTGCAGGCAGACGCTTTCCTGTCTGAGCCGCCAGGCAGGCCCTCGGTGAAGGAAAGCCCTTTCAGGCGTGGACCTTGTCCTCTCTATCTGCTCCACTGCACTGGTTGGGCCTGTTCCCGGCTCCCCCCCACTGAACCTGCCTTATCTTGATGCGGTTAATCAACTGCTGGTACCATGTGGGTTATTGTGTCTGCCAGACCCAACCTCTCCTACTAGACAAACACGCCCCACTTACAGAACCCTACTGTTTGGGGACAGATACTAATCACGTCAGGAACAGTCGCCTGGCCTGAGATGACTTACATGTTAGCTGAGAGTGAAGCATGAGATCGCTTGTCCTAGGGGGTGAGCTGAATCCATCAGATTTCTTAGAAAAGTCAGACCGGAAGGACAGGAGGATTAGGTTAGTTGTAAACAGGCAGAGAAACAGGCCAGTTCGATCGGTAGTGGGGCACTTAGTAAGGATTTTGAAAGCCGAGTTGGCCGGATGACCGCGCGTTCTGCCGTCTTGGAGCTGGGGTAGTCGCCGGTGCCTGGACTTCCTGGAGCGGGTCCCTGACGACTTGAATTGGCTCCTGTGGCTCACTCTCCCTGGGAGCCGGAATTGGTGGGTGGATCATGCCCCTTCCTGGTCTGGTGTGGGTTAGTGTTACTCACTCAGTCGTGTCCCACTCTTTGTAGCCCCGTGGACTATAGCCCATGGGATTTTCCAGGCAAGAATACTGGAGTGAGTTCCCATTTCCTTCTCCAGGGGATCTTCCTGACCCAGGGACTGAACCCAGGTCTCCTGCATTGTTGCAGATTCTTTACCATCTGAGCCACCAGGGAAGCCCCAGTTCTAGAGAGTGGAGACAAACCGAAGGAAGCAAATGTCCATCCGCTCTTCCTGGAGAAGCTCCTGTTGGCCATTTGTTGATGATTATCCTCCATCTACACACACACACACACACACACACACACACACACGCACACACACACGCATGATTCCTTCCCCCTCTGCCCCAACCCTCACCCCACGTCATTCTCCGTGTTGTGCTAAGTCGCTTCAGCCATGCCTGACTCTTGGCAGCCCCACGGGCCGCAGCCTCCCAGACTCCTCTGTCCATGGGACTCTCCAGGTACTGGAGTAGGTTGCCATGCCCTCCTCCAGGGCAGCTTCCTGGCCCAAGGATGGAGCCTGTGTCTCTTATGCCTCCTGCACTGGCAGCCGGATTCTTTACCACTAGCTCCACCTGGGAAGCCCCTCTCTGTTGAGTGGGAATGAATGATTCTGACGAGTCACTAACCGAGAGGCTTTTATTGGGTATTCCCTCTTCCAAAGTAGCGAAGTCACTTCAGCAGAGTCACATAGGGGTAGATTAATAAAATATCTCTTGACCGTCTATCGTGGGCCAAGGATACAGAGATAAAAACCACTGCCCTCAGGACTCCCCAGACTTGCAAGAGAAGCGCATCGTAAATGGACATTTATGCTCGAGGGAGCCCTGGGCTTGGTGGGGGAATCACTGGGTATCTGGCAGGCAGTGAATCGCTTAACTTGGTCTGAGGAGAGAGGGTAGATGTGAGCACATGCTGTGGAGCCCATCACGGGAGGCTCTGAAGAGGTGACAAATGAGCTCAGTCTTTAAACATGAATAGGGGGTTCTCATCACCAAGGGTGGGAAGAAAAAGATCCAGGGGAGATCCTGAAAATGGGAACAGCATATGCGAAGACTTCAAGGCACAGGAGAAATGGCTCTTTGCAGGAGAACAGAGAGGGGTCGGCAGAGATGGGCAGACAAGTGTCTGGAGAGGAGCTCTGGTGGTCCCTTGAGGAGGCTGACTTTTCCTGAACACTGTTGGGAAGAGGCCAGTGACCAGTTTTAAGCACGGAAGTGGCGGCAAGTTTGGTGACTGTCTGTCTCCTGGGTAGGAGCAGACGTCTGATAGCAGAGTCCAGCGGAACTCGGCAGAGCTGCTGGGAGTTTATGAAGGGGAGAGCGACCTGACTGAAGACGGTGTGTGTGCCCCACTTCCCACACGTGTGTGAGCGGGAGTCGGCGTCTCCAGACCCGGGTGAAATCCCCACTCTGTCGTGACATAAATGTGTGGCTGTGGGTGAACCTTGTCCCTTCTCAGGGCTTTGGTTTTATGACTTGAAAGTTGAAGGATGGGCCTTGGGAGTATCACCTGTGAAAGGCCTTGATATATTTTAAAAGGCTGCTCGTATGCTGTCTGGCCACAGTTTATTGGTTAGTTATAAGTAGTTGAAGTTGTGTGAGTGAGTGTTGTGTGTGTCCTTGTGTGTTGTGTAGATGGAGAAGAATTTTTGCAGTTTGGTGGTGAGCCTGAGAAGTAGCTGAGACCATTGGTGCCCGCCCCGGAAAGCAACCCTCACTCTCCATGGACTGAAACCCCCTGCTCCCTGGAGAACACCCCGCAGTTGTGCTGGGCTGACTCACACCGCCCCAAGTTCAGTCCTTGGAGCAGAAGCCTCAGGTGGAAGCAGGATACGGAGCTTTCATCAGCACCTTCGTCCCTGTGATCAGAAGATTCTTTCACAGACACAAAGCCTCTCTGAACTGGACAACGCTTAGGGTGCTGGCCTATGCCCGTGTCCCCGTCCTTTCTGCTGGCATGTTCTGGAGCCAGGAGCTTGCGTCCTGCTTGCGTCAGCTCTTGATCTCTGCCCTCTCCAACTCACTCCACATTTTCTTGTTTGGTTTGATCTTGAGTGATGTACTCCGTCCTTCTTCCGTTGGGGCGTTGCTTCCCTACTGTTCTCTCGCTCTCTGGAACATCTGTCCGCTCACTTTGCCCAGCTGTGTCACATGCCCACTCCATGCCCCCCACATCCATCCCTTCCTCCCAGTGGCCTTTCCTCACCCTTCCCTGACCCCGCCGTCTGCCCAGCTTGCCCCAGGGGTGAGCCCTCCTGCCTCCTGACCCTTCTCCCGCACCACGTGGAGGTGCTCATGGAGTCAGTTTTGTAACTTTCTGTTTGTTTACTGTCCGTCTTTCTTCATAGACCAGTGGCTGTCAACACATGGCGCTTTTCTTCCCAAGGGACATTTGGCAACATCTGGAGATATTCTGGGTTCACAACTGCTCGGTGCTATCTCAGGGGTTCAGCTCCATTCCCCATAATGCACAGAGCCCACTCCCAACTAAGAATCTGGCTCAAAATGTCAGACATGCCGCAGACTGTGGGCTTGATGTGGAGAGGCCATATTCATAGCCTTATGTCCTGCACTGGGCCGCCAGCACCTGGACGGGCCTGTGGCTGTCCAATCGCCCAGTCATGTCCAGCTCTTCATAACCCCATGGACGGCAGCATGCCAGACGTCCATGTCCCTCACCGGTGGATGCTTAACCAATTTCTGTGGACTGTGACACACACACACACACACAGATCAGGCTTGTGAGCAAACTCATGCTCATGTGTGTCTCCCTCCCAGTGGCCACTTCTGTTCTTCCGTATACAGGCCCCCACACCCTCAGGTTGTGATTCCAAGTAAAGTTACACCGTATATGTACATGCCTCATTCTACCTAGTAAGTAATTCACCACCTCCTCAACAGTGAAGTTGTCTTACCAACTTCCACCTAGCCCCAAACTGATCCCACACCCACACCCATGTAGGTATAACTGTGTGTACACAGGCATCCCTGTGTGTGTACCCCTGCCCAGAGCCTCGGCACATTTCCCTTCACCTGCACTTCATCTCCAAGACACAGCAGCTCTGCAGCAGATGCTCTCTCTTCTTGATCACGTAAAACAGGTGCCGACCAACAGGCCCGCACAGACTCGCGCAGGAGCACACCCTGGTACTGCAGGCCAGAAGACTGGAGGGGGGAGGGCACGGCACAGAGGGAGGCCCGGAGCACTTAACAAAGCCCCCCGCGGCCCCATCTGAGCTATGGGACTGTGAAATGTGTGCCATTAAAACGCGATCTGAAACCAGACTTCAAGCAGAGGTAGCAAATCCAACTCCTATTAAATCCTTTGTCTCTCTGTCTCACCATCTCTGTCTCTAACACACACAGACACACACAGACACACACAGACACACACACACACAGACACCTTTACAAATTTTCTTTAAAAAAAAAAAAAGTCAAACTGCAGAAAATAATTTTAATCAGCGTTATGCCAGTGTGGGCTGAGGGTGAAATAGGATATTAATGCTTTTATCTCTGCTGGGGACATGGCTGACTTCACCAGTGATTCCGTTCGAAGTCGCACCCCAGGTGTGTTCCCATAGCATTTCTGCATTAAGCAGCTGCGAGACCAGATCTCACATCTTTTATTATCTCGGCAAAGCTGCACGCAACGAGTGGCAGGGCCATAATGAAAAGATCCAGTACCCCATTAACGCAGCTAAATATTTGACTTCTAAACTCAACTGGAAAATGAAGCTCGGTGCCTGGAGAGGAGTGGGGAAGGGGCTTCAGCGTCTGAGCACCGAGCCCCGGTGGCTGCTAGTCTCGCAGCCCTCTATGGCTCACAGAGCCTCTCGCAGGCACTTTCTGCTGAATGTTCTCCATTGCCCCCTGGTGTGGGCGTTCTGGGCCCTACTTCCTAGCCGGAGAGCTGAAACTTGGGGAGGTCCGGTGGCTTGTCTGGACCCCACGTGGTCCAACTCCAGGCAGTTTTGGTCGGCAGAGCAGGAGCCCCAGCAGCTTTTATTTATTCAATTTTGATTATTTCTGGCGGTCCTGGGTCTCTGCTGCTGCGCGCGGGCTTCCTCTAGCTGCGGCAGGCAGGGGCTCCTCTTCATCGCGGTGCATCGGCTTCTCTCGGGGGTGGCTTCTCTCACTGCGGGGCAAAAGCGCGAGGGCCCACGGGCTTCAGCAGCTGTGGCGCACGGGCTTGAGTGGCTCCACGGCGCGTGAAATCGTCCCAGCCCAGGGCTGAACCTGTGTCTCCTTACATTGGCAGGCAGCTCCTTATTCACTGTACCACCCAGGACGTCTCTGCCCCAGCAGCTTTTAGTCCATGTCAGTTCTCTTTTTCTTTCCACCCTCTGGCTCAGACTTTCGTGTTATATTGAGAATTTTCTCAATAGAGAATATGGTTTCCATTTCACATGGGGCGAAACCTGCCTTCCTGCCTTCCCTCTTCTCTCCCTCCCAATACAACTGTATTGAACCCCTGCTGCTACGATGTGCAGATCCTGGCTGGATGCTCGGAATGGGGCATCCCAGGGAGGGACTGAGGTGGTCCCCGTCATCACGAAGCTTCCCATCCATCCAGCAGGAGGGACGGGGGCATTTCTGAAAATAAGGAACAGAGAAATACAAGGAGCCAGAAGAACCGAGGGGATGTGAGGAGCATGGCTTAGGGAAGGCTTCCTATGAAAACGACCTCAAAGCCGAAATTCACGTGGGGCTCAGCTCTGAGGAGGGGAGGAGATGGAGAGCTTCCTGGAAGAAGCACTGTGTGCACTGCTCAGAAGCGTAAGGGGGCACGCTGACTCCGTCTCTGAGAGCGGTCCATTGTGATGGGGAGGGAAAGCTGGTAGTAAATTGTCCAGAAAAATAGACAAAGCATAGACCTCAAGGGAGTTGGGGAACTGAGTTGAGAGGCTGTTGTGAACGTTGCTGGTGGCTACGCGAAGGGAGGGAACTTTCTCAAGCTTTAATATATGAATGAACCCCCCAAGGCATGCAGATTCTGATTAAGCAAATCTGGGATGGAGCCTGAAATTCTGCCCTTCTCACAAGCTCCCAGGCGATGCGCAAAGTGTGGTCCACAGATTGCACTTGAGGAAGAAAGCCTAGACGGTGCTATCCGACTTGGCGTCCCCTGAGTACATGTGGCTGAAGAGCAACCGAAACACGGTCTGTTCAAACTGAGATGTAACCGGAGCGTAAAGCAGGCGTCGATTCGGAAAGCTTTCATAGTTAAAAAGAAAAAAAAGTTAAAATGACCTCCTGGTAATGTTTTTATTATTTGCCTGTTGAAATGATAAAATTTTGACATACTGGGTTAAATAAAGTGTCATTAAGATGAATTTTGCTTGCTTTTGCCTTTTGAATGTCGCTAGAAAAATGTAAGTTATAGATGTTGATTACATGTTAACCTCTTTGGGATAGATAGGTTAATTTAAATAAAATAATTCCTAAATTTGATTCTACCTGTTTCTTTTCCTTCTCTAAATGCGGGTCCTAGGAGACTTCAGATCACCTTTGTCGCTCACGTTCTATTTCTGCTGGGCTGTACTGCTCTGGGCCTGGTTTTCCAAAGCCCCGTGTTGGTTACAGTTCATATATTGATACAAATGATTCACATATTCATACAAATGTGAAGCGCAAGGATTCTCCTCTGCTTGCTCCTCTGATCTCTGAGGAATTACACTAAAGAATTTCAGTCTCCAGACAGCTCCAGCGGCAGCACAGTAACTCGGGCCTTCTCTTAAACGATGCACCTCCCCCTTCTCTGTGGTTCATGTTTTAAAGTTGGACACAATATATTTAGAAGATTCTTCATTCATTCTAATTTCCTCTAAATACCCTACTCTGGGCAGGAGAAAGGGTTTGTAGAAACGGTGCCTAATGAGTCCTCCTAGATCAGAAGGGAGCCCAGGCTGACTTTCCACGGGGCTGCTTGCACTGGACAGCGTCACTCAGGTTTCATACAACTTCAGACCCAGGAAGGGCTTTAGAAGTCACTGTGTTCAGTTTTACAGACATTGGCATAGAGGTGGCAGTGCCTTAGTCGGGACTGTAAAGGCAGTTGGTGGCAGAGAAGGAAAGAGCTCACTATCCAGACTTCCGGCCCTTGTCACGGCCACCGGTGCAGTGGTGTTGACGTAAGGCCCAGCCAAGTGCAGCGCCAGTGTTGCTCCACTGACTGGCAAAACCAGAACGAGCAAGCCACTGCTCTTGGCCTTAATTAAATTCAGCATGAATTTATAAGCACAGTTCACTGGGAACGTTGCAACTATACGTGCAGTGTAAGTGGGGCTGTGATTCTCAGTGTTCTTCTTTCTCATCTGGTGATATGCACTTTCATCCTTGGTGGAGTTTTGTTTTTTATTTCTATATCCCTATAATACCTCTGGAGGCTTCCCTGTTAGCTCAGTTGGTAAAGAATCTGCCTGCAAAGCAGGAGACCCTGGTTTGATTCCTGGGTGGGGAAGATCTGCTGGAGAAGGGCTAGGCTACCCGCTTCAGTATTCTTGGGCTTCCCTTGTGGCTCAGCTGGTAAAGAATCTGCCTGCAATGTGGGAGACTTGAGTTTGATCCCTGGGTTTGGAAGATCCCCTGGAGAAGGGAAAGGCTACCCACTCCAGTATTCTGGCCTGGAGAATTCCACAGACTGTACAGTCCATGGGGTCGCAAAGAGTCGGACATGACTGAGCGACTTTCTCTATAATACCTCTGTCCAATAGAAAGATAATGTGAGCCAGAAATGCTAGCCATGTTTGTAATTTTAAATTTTCCAGTAGTCACATTTAAAAAAGTAAAAAGAAATTGGTAGATATAATTTTAATAATACATATTATTTGAATGAATATATCCAAAATGTTATCATTTCAATATGCAATCAATTAGAAAACAACCCTAACGAGGTATTTTGAATTCCTTTTTTCATACTAAATTTTGAATTAAAAAAAAAAACTGTGCAAAGAGAGTTAAAAGAAGCAGGTAAAGCTGATTTTAATACTGTATATTTCAGTGTGTACTTTGTGATTACTGCACAGTTCTCCATTTTAGTGCCCCAGAGCCACACATGATCAGTGGTTACCCTATTGGACGATTCCAGCTATAGAGCTTAGAAAAGTGCCGGGCACATAGTAGGAACTCAAAAACTATTTAAGAATAAATGAATGGGCTAGAAAGGTGCGCCTCGCCAATCCCCTGGTATAGTTCAGTCGTGCCAGAGACGGGGAAACGAGGCAAGAGAGACAGTGACTGACTCAGGAGTAGTTCCCATAATTGCCTTCCCCCTGGACTAGAAAGCGAGTGTGGCGCCTGGCCAGGAAGCAGACCCTGCCTACCCTTGACCGTGGCTACCCGGGTGCTCAGCACAACCCTGACATATAACAGGTGTCTGGTAGATGTGTGTTGAGGGAAAGGTCACCTCACTAATTGGTAAGAGAGCAGAGCAAAGCAGAGGCTCCTGCCTCCCGCCCAGGGCTCTTTTCATTGTACCCTGCTGTCATGAAAATTGATTTATGCTCAGGACCTGGAAGAGTGTATAACAATTGCATCAAGGATATGCTGGGGGGGCGTGGATGCCAAGACACTGATCACTGTTTAAATCTCTGTGAATAGGTGCTCAGTGGGCGCAGTGGGAACTCACTGTGTCGGGGCCTGAATGGGGTGCTGGATGTCGTTTACATGGAAGACAGCAGCCCGCTTCCCAGTTCCTTTCAAACAGACACATGCTTTGGGATGTACCTGGGGCTCCCTGGACTTCAAGCCGCAGGATGACAGAGCTGGTTCAGCATGCCTCAGCCAGCCCTGGCCTCTCAATCGTTATGGATAGCCATTCCCGCCCCCCATCATTTAGGGCCCAGAGAAGGGCAACCCCAACGACCCCTTCCCAGACCTGTCCTCTGCAGGGAGGCGCCCCTCTTTTTCCTCTGGCTGAGACACAGCCGAGTTCCCTTCTCTCCAGCTGCTCTCACTGGTTTCCAGCAAGACTGCATTCCAAGGGAGAAGTCGTGTCTCAGAATCACATAACTCCTAGCTGTCACATGTCTGGGTTCAAAGGCATCTTGCTTGTCTTCTAAAGCCGATTCCCAAACTTCATGTATTTGCATATTCCCTCATGATCTTTGTTATTCCTATCTCCTGTTCACAGTGATGTTTCCTCTAAAGCTTTCTGCTTTCTAAAGTTAAACTTATTTTTGAAGGAAAACAATAATAACTTTGGAAGTATAGGCATGCATATTACAAATATACTCCATATGAAAAATAAATATATAGCTATTTGATGATAATCAAAATGTATTTAATATTTACATGGAGCCGCACAGTCTCTTAGCATCTTCTACAACCAGCTGTGCCTCCACCAGTGAGACATGTCTCGCTCTTAAAACACTGTGTTCTAGGGCAGCAGCCTCATCAGACAGAGAAGACCGAGGCTCAGGGAGAGGCAGGCTCCATCTGTCACCAGGCCGGTCGTACAGAGATTGGGTGGCAAAGCTGGCTTGGCACTTGGGCTCACTGCTTCTGAGACCCAGACTCTATCAGCTATTTCTTCTGCTGTGGCAGCAGCCAGTGGTGAACTCAGCGCCTCCATCTGATGCGGTAAGAAAACAGAGGCTTCTAAGTCACAGGTTCGAATCCCAGCTGCGTATTTGGGGTTGCATGAGTTCATGCCAATAGCTTCATCTTCCCTAGTCTACACCTTTCAGGAAATGGGGATAATGCCCAGCTTCGAGTCATAGAGACATCTGCATTTGTAACCTGGCTCACAAAAAACTCTGCTCCATACACTAGCCCAGTACTGTTCAGTAGAAACTTGAAGCAAGCCACGTAGATCCTTGTAAATTTTATAGTAGCCACATTTTTTAAAAAAAGAATAAGAAGAAACAGGGAAACAATTTTAAAATGAACAATATAGTTCATTTAACCCATTATCTCTAAGATAGTCTCATTTTGATGTGTATTCAATTTAAAATTTTTAATGAAATAGATTCCCTTTTTATATGATAGTTTCAAAATCCACCCTTGTATTTTATATTTTAAAGCATGCTGAACTTGAACATCTTCAAAATACTTGTACCTGTGATGGTTTATTTGCTCACATCACAGCCACTGATGAGACAGGCTGGAAAGACATTGACATCCCCACTGTAAAGATGGCAGAACTAACCCTCAGGAAGGTTAAATGACTAGTTTAGTGCCACACAAGTAGTAAATAGCAAAGTCAAGCCTGGAATTCAGGCTTGCCAATTTCTCAAACAGGGCTTTGCTCAGCATCCTTAATGAAGATTCCAATTTCACCTACTCTTTGTAAAGCAGTCTGATTTGAAGACCAATCTACCAAGCTTATTCCTTTAAAACACCTGTTTTACTATATAGTTGGTGTTATGTGTTAATAGCTTGAGTCCATCATTTTTTTTTCTTTTTAAGCTAAAGGGAAGGGAGATGAGGTTATTGCCAAATGCTGAACTAATTAGCTCCACTGTAGGTTTACTTAGAAGGCTCATTTTAGCAGGTGTATTATTTAAGCATCAGATAACTGATTTGTTAATAACTCTTTTTCTTGCTCTGGTGAGTATAATTTTCTTCTCTGGGGTTCAAAGAGGTAAAACTTTCCCCACACAGAGGCCTGATTGTAATGTTCAGTCTTTGATAAGATTTATTCTTGCGTCAGGTTTTCTGGTTTTCTTTCCCTGTTCTTTTTCTCCCCCCAGGTTGCAGGGTGTGTGGGAGTGCTAATCTATATAGAATCTTTTCCTTCTCCTCTGTTTGTCTTCCTTTGACTATTTTCTCTTGTGAAGGCAAATACAATAATAACATCTTACTTTCTAAAGCTCTTTTCATCCTGATCGAGTTCCGAGTGCCACAGAACACATTGCATTTCAAAACTTATGGAAATGCAGTCTTACAGGTTACAAATTTAGACAACATGAAAAGTCAGACACGCAGGGCCCTTGAAGCACATTAATTCACTCACAACACTCTCTGTCCTCTGAGCAGCTACAATTAATCGTCTCTGAGCTAAGCCAAGCCTTTTGCTCAAGGTAGCACAGACCTCGTTAAGCGAAAGGGAATGATGTTTATTTATGTGTCTACATTTCCATGTGATTATTGGGAGCCCACGCAGATCTGTTGGGTTCATACCAGCAACGCTGGAAGAGGAGCTTATATTCTCGCTGCCGTTTTGCAGACAAACCAAACGTTTGCATCTTTATTTATTTTTTTTTACAGCTCACTTTTCCTATTCCTTCTCTCCAGAGCAAAAGAGTCCGTGTTTCTTTTAGAAACTGTGCAAAGGCTGCCTATAATAATTTGGAAGAATACAACCCAGATGCCTACCATCTTGTGTGAACTCTGGCTTCAGCAATAGCCGGTCTCATCTCAAACCGTGCATATCGCTCACCCACACTGCCCAGCCTGCTCCCTCAGCCACCTGGGCTCTCTGCCTTCAGCCACATTGGGATTTTCATCTGGACCAAGCTCCTTCTTGCCTCCAGGAACATTCTTCTTACAGTGTTCTTCTGCCAGCAGTTCCGCTGGCTTCTGATAGCTTGGAAGGCCTTGGCTCACACAGTATCTTCTCTACTGGACCTGCTCTGCTAACCTGTCAATTTTTGTCCTGTTTTTCTGCGTTACCTTCTGCCTTGCAGCTCTCCTGAGTGTTTAGTGCTCTCAGCTGGAGTGTAGCCATAGCCTTGAACCCCAGGAGACTGTTGTCTTCAGATGCATCACCCTTGCAAAAGAGCGAGTTTGGAGCCATTCACAGTGGTTTTTACTGCAAATGTCAGTGTTTAGGGTTCAGTTCAGTTCAGTTCAGTTCAGTCACTCAGTCGTGTCCGGCTCTTTGCGACCCCAGGAACCGCAGCATGCCAGGCCTCCCTGTCCATCACCAACTCCCGGAGTCCACCCAAACCCATGTCCATTGAGTCGGTGATGCCACCCAGCCATCTCATCCTCTGTTGTCCCCTTTTCCTCCTGCCCTCAATCTTTCCCAGCATCAGGGTCTTTTCAAATGAGTCAGTTCTTCGCATCAGGTGGCCAAAGTATTAGGGTCTAAGAGTAATTTCTAAATCTATCATCCATGCTGGAATGTAGAGAGTAGCAACTGGTTCCCTGTCTCCTCCAGCTCATGGCTGGAGAAAACTGTTACTCCACTGATCAGATTGGTCAGGGGATATGGCAAGAGGATTTGAATCACTGACTTTTCCGTCCAACTGCCTGACATTATTTTTTGCCATTGGTATCCTCTCTGAGAACTTCTTACTTAGCTCTTCTATTTGTAGTTACTTTCTTTATATTGTACATAATAGAAAGGGAACCTTAAAATTAGAAAGAATCAGCATAAGTCCCTTTCACTGTACCTTAGTCCTAAATTAACATGTAAGTTGATTTCCAGGAGAAGAAATGAGCTTGTATTACACTGCAGCCATGTAAACTTTGTAAGAGAGAGGGCAATGGAGGTCAGAAAATAGAAAATTTACCATTGTCTAATGTCAAAACTTCCAAAGTCCTTTTACACGTGTTGTCTCATTTAATGTTCAGATCAAGCTTAAGCGGGAGTCAAATAGTGTAGGATGTAAACAGGAAAGTAAAGACTTAATAGGGAAGACTCCTGGGTTGCTATTTGTACCATAAAGGATGTGTGTGTGTGTTTCACATGGGTTTCTACTCAAGTGTTTACCTGATCTGTTTGCGGTTACTGTGGACAGAACTGAACTGTTAGGAAGGACTCTGGTACCGAGTACGGTTTATCCAGACTGTGATGATGGATCGTGTTTGTCATGGATGTGGCCATGGTCGTGGTGAAAAGGCAGAACACACAACATATAATTTAAGACCTTGGAAAATTCCAAGTTCCAAAGTACTAGACATCTGTGTAATCTGGCTTTTGAGTCATTGAGACACCAGGATCCTATTTCTGACTCCTCCAGTAATGAGCAGTGCAGTCTTCAAAAGGTCATTTCCTTCACAAAGGTCATTATAAGTCTGTAAAATTTGAATATTGTAGTAGATAATTGATGCAGTTTTATCCAGCTGAGTGTCTTTGATTTTATAGGAAATTTATAATGACTACATTTTTAGAACATGCATTCTTAAATAATGGCATATTCCATCCTAATAGACAAGTACATTTTTCTCCTCTTTTTCACCCATATAGGTTCCTTAAATAGGATATTTACTTGTATTAACAATATTGGCTATCTTGGCTTCTTAAAATGCCAATATTGACTCATTTTGTGTAAAATTTGAAGGTGTCGTGTGTTTTCTCTAACACGTGTCTTGGGAGCGCTCAGATTCTCACTTCTTGTTATTTTTCGTGGTGACAGCAGTTGACCTACCCTCCACAGCTCACTCTCCATAGTGAACATATGCTGGTCAACGTGCAGGTAGCGTAGCAGAGAACCATAGATGCAAAATGTATAAACAGAGGATCAAAAGCCACTGTGATTCTTGAAGTTCTGAGAAAGTTTTGCCCTTCCTATGACAAAAATAGAACATGTTCATCATGGAAAGATTAAGAGAGAAGAAAGAAGAAGCGGTTTGCACGTGTAATCCCCGATAGCAGAAAGTCTGTCTATCTTGCCAACTGTTGTATCTCCAGTGATTTGTAGAATGTCTGGGACCAATTAATAGATAGATGCTAAATTTATGAATAAGTAAATGAATGCCAGCTAGAAGGGAAAAATAGGCACACCTAGTCCTGAACCACAGAGATAACCACTGTTAACAGGGAGTGTACCTCCATCTAGACTTTTTGCTGACATGTGTGTGTTCATTTTTTACACACATGTCAGCCTTGTTGGATATAATTTACATACAACAATAGGCATCAAGTTTAGACCACAGCTCAATGAGTTTTGACAAACGTGTACAGTCATGCAAGCACTGAGACAGTCACGATTATTTCTTCATCCCCAATAAATCTCGTGGTACTTTTGTGGTCAGTCTTTTTTCCCTTTTCTTGAGCCCTCACCGCCACTGATCTGATTTCAAACTAATCTGAAATAGCACAGTATGCAGTCTTTATATTTTGTTTCTTTCACATGGCATAAAGGCTTTGAGATTCATCCGTATTGCTGCGTGTCATTAGTCTGTTCCTGATACTTTCATTGGTTATACAACAATTTGTTCATCTGTTCACCAGTTAATGGACATTGAGCTTTTCCAGTGTTGCCTATTGTTACGAAGCACTTAACATTCCTGCATAAGTCTTTATATGGACATATGTTTGGTTTTCTGTTGGGTAAATACCTGGAAATGTAAATGCAGAGTTAAATTTTAATTTTATGTGAAATTACCGTCTTCCAAAGTGGTTGTATTATTCTGCATTCTCACCAGAAAAACTTGTGAGAGAGCAAAATTTGCTGTTGTCTTTCTTAATTTTAGTCATTCTAAATGAACGTGTAGAAGTATCTCATTGAGGTTTAATTTGTATTTAGCTTATGACTAGGGATGTTGAATATCTTTTCCTGTGCTTATTTTGCCATCGCTATGCTATCTCTTAGTGAAGTGTCTGTTCAGATTACTTTTTCTTTCTTTTTTTAAATCTAGTTGTTTATCTTTTTGTAATGGAGTTGGATGGGTTATTTATATAAACTGGTTGCACGTTCCTTATCAGATATGCTTATTACATATTTTTCCCAGTGTGGAGTTTGCCTTTGCATTTTCATTACAGTGTCTTTTTAAGAGCAAAGAATTTTAATGTGGATGAGGACCTATTTGAGAATTCTTTATGGTTTCTCTTTTTGATATGCTATGGTCGAAATTTTTCCCTAGCTCAAGGTCACATGGATTTCTTTCTGTATTATCTTCTAGAATTATATTTTAGCTCTTACATTTAGCTTTATGATACATTTTGAGTTAATTTTTGTGACTGGTATGAAGCAAGGATTCAAGTTCATTTTTAAATATGTATATGTTCAATTGTGCCAGCAAGATTTGTCTGAAAGGCTAATACCTTTCCCCATTGAATTACTTTGACTCCTTTGTCAAAAATCAATTAACCAATTATGTCTGAATCCATTTCTGATATTCTTTTCTGTTCCATCGATTTAAATGTTATTTTTATGCCAAAACAGCTGTGTCTTAAGTCTGCAGCTTTAAAAGTCTTCCAAACAAGTACTTTGCCTCTCAACGTTCTTTGCTTTCAAAATTGTTTTGCTTTTCTTAGGTTGTTTATATTATTTTGATTTCCACCAAAAAATGCTTATTGGGATTTATGTGAGTCTATTTATTAGTGTGGTGAGAATTGACATCTTAAAAATATTGCCTTCTGATTCATGAGCATGATACATATGCTCATGAAAAAAGGGAGATCCCTCTTTTCACATCTTTTAAAAGTTTTCTTTCAACAATATTTTCTAATATTCAATATATAGAAAATTTTATACTGTGTTAAATTTACCTCTATGTATTCATGGTTTTTGATGCTATTATAAATTATATGTGTACATACATGTGTGTACATATACATTTTTAAAAATTTCACTTTCTATTCATTGCTGGTATATAGAAAAATAAAACATTTGGGGCATTTATTTGGTATTATTCAGATTAAGAAATTTATATTTCTTGCCTAGTTTGCTGAAGGTTTCTTTTTAATCACAAACAATTAATGGATTTTTTCAAATGCTTGTTCTATATTGGTCAAGATAATATGGATTTTCTTATTAGTATACTAATATGATAGATAACATTGATAGATTTTGGAGTGTGGTTACAGAATAAAGAGTCTGTCTGATCTTTGTTGTCCCTGGTTCCTGGAATGGAACTTCTGAACATTTGTAATTTCCTGACTGATAGAAGCGTCCTGTTATTCATGGTGGGTCCCTGGGAATGTGTCTGAACTTTTACTAACAAGGCAATTCATGAGGAATTCCTAAATAGTTTCAGAGTGAAAGCTGGCTTTGATGGAAAGACCAACTGTGCTGTTAAGAGGCTTGGGGTTTTGATCTAGCTGGTGTCAGCTTGACTTCTCGGGAGAGCACAGAGGCTAGAGATTGAGTTCAGTCACATGCCCAGTGATTCTATCCATCAGCCTATTTAATGAAATCCCAGTGAAAATTCTGGACACCAAAGTTCATTTGCACTTCTGGTTAATTAACCCATCAGTGTGCCAGGATGGTGACTTGCCCTGATTCAGTGGAGAGAGAACATGAAATTTTCATGTTCAGCAGACCTCATCCTATAAGTCTTTCCTTCTAGCTGGTCCTGATTTGTACCCTTCATAATAAAACTGCAGTTATTAGAAAAGTGCTTTCCTGAGTTCTGTGAGTCATTCTAATGAACTGTTGAACCCAAGAGGATAGTGAAAACCCTTGAATCTGCAGCCATTGGTCAGAAGTATGAGTGGCCTGGGGACTTTGCAATTTATGGCAAGTGTTTGAAGTCATGGCAGTCTTGTTAGGGACTGTGTTCTTGACCTGTGAAGTCTGTGTGAACTCAGTATAGTCAGTGTCAGAACTGCATCATAATATTGCAAATGTTGAACCGATATTTTATTCCTGAAAAAATAATTCCACCTAGTCTTTAAGATTTATCCTTTTAAAATATCACTGAATTCATTGTGTTAATCTTTTATTAAGGAACTTTTTCATCTACACTCATGAGAGATATTGTTCTATATTTTTCTTTTCCCTTAATGTCTTAATGGTTTTGATGTCAGGATAAGGCTGTATTCATCAAACACACTGGGAAGTGTTATCTCTTTCTATATTCATCTGAAGTGTTTATGTAAGGTTGGTATTACTTCTTCCTCAAATATTTGGTTGAGTTCATCATTAAAGCTACATGGGCCCAGACTTCTCTTCATGGCAAAGTTTCTAAGTATAGATTCAAGAACTTTAATAGATAGTGTTCTAGCTACCTGTTTCTTCTTCAGTGAGCCTATGGTTAGTGTCACTCCATTACATAATACATTTAATCTTGGTGTCAAAATTTTTGTCATATAGTTATTTGATATGTGATATTCTCTTATTATTCATTTAAAGTCTATAGGGTCTATAATGATGCCCCTTTTATCATTCCTGATATTGATCATTTCTAGTCTTCATTTCTGTTAAATCTGCTAAAGTTCTATCTGTCAAATTTTTCTGTTTTCAAAAAATCAGATTTTTGTTTTATTAATTTACTCAATTATTTGCTTGTTTACTGTTTCTTTGATCTTCATTCTTAACCTGAGTGTTTCCTTTTTTTCCTACCTACATTAGATTTTCTTTGATCTTCTTTTTCTGATCTTCATGTATTGTTTTCTATGTATTTTTTAGCTTTTATGTATTATGCATTGACTTGAGACCTTTCTAAACTAAGTGTATGATACTACAAATTTCTATCTAAGCACTGGTTTATCTGCATAGCACAATTTTGTCATGGGGTGTGTGTGTGTATTTTCACTCAATTCAGAGTGTTTTTTTTAACCTCCTGTGATTTCTTCTTGGACTCATGGATTATTCAGATATGTGTTGTTTAATTTCAAATATTTGAGGATTTTTTGGAAGACATTTACTTAGAATTTTGGGGTGCCTAGATTGTTATCCTTTGAAACGTTTAAAATGAAAGTAAAAGTCACTCAGTCGCCAGAATCTTTGAGACCACATGGACTATACAGTCCATGGAATTCTCCAGGCCAGAATACTGGAGAGGATAGTCTTCCCTTCTCCAGGGGATGTTCTGAACCCAGGGGTTGAACCCAGGTCTCCCGCATTGCAGGCGGATTCTTTACCAGCTGAGCCCCAAGGAGTGTTACTGGCACTACATTTTCACTTGAAAGATTGTGTATTCTGTTGCTGTCCTGTGCTAACGCTCCTTTAAAGTTCACTCTATTTGGTTTTTAATATAGGTACTTAAATTTCTTCTGCTTAGTGTTACCATGATATACTTTTTTCCCATTCTTTTACTTTAACCTTATCTTTGGTTTATAGTCAAGGGTCTTATCATGCAGTTCAGTCTTGCGGTTTGCTGTACAGTCTGTTATGTCTTTCTCTAGAGTCTGATCATCTCTGTTTAATTACTGATTTGGATAGCTTCATAGCTGATGTTACGCTATTTGCGTTCTATTTGTACCGTCTGTTCTTTGTTCACTTTCTCCCATTTACTTTTCTTTCTTTAACTGAGCATTTTCTATGATTTTATTTCATCTCTAGTATTTGTTTGCCAGTTAATCTTCATTTTCATTTTTTTAGCAATTGGTTGCTCTGTGGTTTATGATATACATCTTGAACTTATTGCTGTTTATCTCCAAGTAATACTACATCAAGTTACATATTATATAAAGGCTTTGAAACTGCATACTTCTATTTCCCTTATTCTGGCCTTCATGCTGTTGTTTTCATAAATTTTTACTCCTACATATGTTACCAAATGCATGAAATACTGCTAGCATATTTTAAATAGGCAATTACCTTTAACAGTATTTAAAATTATGAGAAAAAGGGACATATACAAAAACTATGTGAATTATTAATTTTAAATGTGTCTCCTAAGGCATGACCTAACATTATAATTAATTTAGTTCAGTTATCTTCACCTTCCTCATCTTCAACTTCATGACTTAGAAAAATGTTAAAGGGCCCTTTTAAAGCAGGGGTCTTGATAGTACTTTTGATGATGCATCTCTTAGGAGTAAAAATGTCATAAATATATTTCTTTATATGTAATATGTTTATTCATAAATGTTATACATTGCCATGGGGCTTCCCTGGTGGCTCAGTGCTAAAAGAATCTGCCTGCAATGCAGGAGACCACCTTCAATGTAGGAGATGCAGGCTCAGTGCCTGGGTTGGGAAGATTCCCTGGAGAAGAAAATAGCTACCCACTCCAGTACTCTTGTCTGGGAAATCCCATGGACAAGGAGCCTGGCAGACCACAACTCCTGGGGTCGCAAAGAGTCAGACGTAACTGCGCGACTGAACGCATGCATTGCCATAGACTGAGTGCGTTTATCACCAAGTATGTACATAAGAAAAATACACTTCCAAAAATAAAAAAAGAGAAATAGAATTCCAGCATCATCTTCTCAGAACTCATTAAGGATTATCTTTGCATCTCTAAGATGTATGTTTACCCATGTTAGAGATTGCTACTCTCAAATGTGGGATTCCCCTGGTGGGCTGCCATCTATGGGGTCACAAAGAATCAGACACGACTGAAATGACTTAGCAGCAGCAGCAGCAGCTGGTGGCTCAGGGGTCTTTACTATAGAATCCTCCTGCAATGTAGGAGACCTGGGTTTGATCCTTGGGTCGGGAAGATCCCCTGGAGAAGCAAATAGCTACTCACTCCAGTATTCTTGCCTGGAGAATTCCTTGGACAGAGGAGCCTGAAGGGCCACAGTCCATGGGGTCACAACGAGTCGGGCGGGCATGCCTGAGTGACTGAACACTCTCAAATATGAAACAGTATAGAATAGACAGGCAAGGTAATGGACTTAGTGACATGACATATGACAACTCAAAAGGCAGAAACTTAGCATTCACATGGTATTTTGTATATATAAGGAAACTGAGGCTTATGTAGGTTAGCGAACCAGCTAAGATTGCATATTAGGCAGAGAGGAGTCAAGTCTAAATGCAAGTTTCTTCATTATGAATCCATTTAAAGGTGTATTCCACCTTTTGAAAAATGATACATTGTACCTGATATATATAGACAGCATCATCAAGCAGCTGAATAACTATCATTAACTCAAAAATCTTTCATAATATAAGATTAAAACTATAGATTCCAAAACAAATCAGACAAGGTATTTTATTAAATTAGCACTATTTAATAATGAAGTTATAACCATGTTAGAATATATAGATGACATTTAATCCTGTGTTTCTATGTCATTTGCCCTTAATTCTTTCATTTCAGATACAAAAGTGAGGTCAGTATGAGTTAACTTTTCATTTCCAATTAATAAGGGAAGGTTTGTGCAGAAAAGTAGGCCTAGAAGAATGTCATGGACTCAGACTAGAAGGAGGGAGAGAGGAAAGGAGAATATTTGGAGAATCGAGGCCCCTTTGGAGGAAGTCCCAAATCCCAACTTCTATCCACCAAGTAATCACATAGAGCAGACAGTGAAAGACTGGACCAGATTCAGTCACTGACCTGGAGATGAAATTCTCCACTTTCCATTATCAGCTCGGCCAGAAATCCACTCCCCCTGGAGCCATACTTAGCCAACTTGCTATCTCCTTCTACCCTGCCTGGTTCATAAACACAGATACGGGCATGGAGGTGCACAGACCCAGCACTTCTTCCCCAAAGGGCAAACTATTTCTGTACAGCATCAAGCAGAGTGCAGGGACCAGAAATAGTTGTAGCAAATAAAATAACAATATTAAATCCTGTTCACAGCTCTGTGAGTGATGGGTAAAAGGAGATAAGAAGAGACGATGAAGAATCAGAACTGAAAATCTTCAGCCCACTGGCTATAGTAAAGTAAATACATTTATAGAGGTTTAGTTTGGTATAAGAGAAAGAGCATGGGCTTGACACTGGAGAGACCTGTGCTTATGTTCCCAGTTCTACCGTTTCCCATGGCTAGATTGTTAGCACACCACCTCAACCTTTCTGGCCTCGGTTACCTGACATTTCAAAAGAGAATGCAATTACTGAAGTCACCATAGAATTGTACTGGATATCAGTGTGAGAATAAATAGGAGACTGCTTCAGTTCAGTTCAGTTCAGTCGCTCAGTCGTGTCCGACTCTTGGCGACCCCATGGATCACAGCAAGCCAGGCCTCCCTGTCCATGACCAACTCCCGGAGTCTACTCAAACTCACGTCCATTGAGTTGGTGATGCCATCCAGCCATCTCATTCTCTGTCGTCCCCTTCTCCTCCTGCCCCCAATCCCTCCCAGCATCAGGGTCTTTTCCAATGAGTCAACTCTTTGCATGAGGTGGCCAAAATATTGGAGTTTCAGCTTTAGCATCAGTCCTTCCAATGAATACCCAGGACTGATTTCCTTTAGGATGTACTGGTTGGATCTCCTTGCATCCAAGGGACTCTCAAGAGTCATCTCCAACACCACAGTTCAAAAGCATCAATTCTTTGGTTCTCAGCTTTCTTCACAGTCCAACTCTCACATCCATTCATGACCACTGGAAAAACCATAGCCTTGACTAGACGGACCTTAGGTAGCATTTAATATTTACCATCTATGCGTTCTCGAGGGTCATGACGAAGTCAGTCTTCCCTCCCCAGATCTGATCATTCCATTACCTTCATCTAAAGTGACTGTTTCCTCTTCCTAGATCCTTCAGAACAATTGGTAGCCACATTACAAAGAGTAAAGTGAAATGGATGAAATATATTATGATATTTCATTAAATTCCACACATCAAAAATACCAGAATTACAGCATGCAACTAATATAAAAGATACTGGATATTTTACATTCCTTTTCCATACTCTATCAATATATAGTATACATGTTACACTTACAGCACATGTCAGTTCAGATTAGCCATATTTCAGTTTCTCAGCAGCCACTTGTGGCTAGCCACTGCCACTCCCAAGAGCTATCCAAGGGAGGACAACTTTCCTACTTGCTATGGACTGCATGCTTTCCTAAGGCCATTCTTGGGTGGCAATCACCATCCAGTGACCCGGGGCAACTCTCCATGAAACCAACTTAGTTTTCAAATTTTAATCATCTTTCCTAATAGCTGAGATTCAAACATCAGATTGAAAATGGGACTTGACCTTTGAGAGTACTGACTCAGTGCCCCATGGATACTTTTAAAGGCCTCCTCCATTGTTCAGATAAACAAAGCTGGGAAGAGAGATTAGAAGCCGACTGCTCTCCTTTAACTATCCAGCAATGTTCAAGAGCTGGAGTGTTATTGGATTCCAAAGGCTCTGCTTGTGCTGCATGAATGCAGAAGTGCCCAAGTGTATAAGACCCTTGCTCAGTCTACCATAGCCTACATTTGGCAGGCTCACTAAGGCATGGAGGATTATGCAGCTTAAATTGGATGAGAATGGTGATGGTTGTTAAAAAAATATCATCAACAACAACAGAAATCAAAACAGAAGTACAACAGACATTCCCCCATCCGCCAATGTAATATTTTATCTCAAGGCTCTAGACTAGACCAAAGATCTCTTAGAGCCAGACAGTCTTAACTGAACATGTTCATCTTGAAATTTCATGGCTATTAACACATGGGGAAAGTGCCCATGGGTTTGTAAAAGCAGGGAAGCCTGAAGAAGGGTCTGGGTTCTACATCGTTTCTGCATAAGGCCCTTGGAAGTGTCCAGACTTAGGATAATTGAGTGGGCCGTGGATGCACACTGATCTTCTCTCAGGTAGATGGCAGCTTCCCAGCAGACAGATGTTTGCGCAATGAATTCTGGGCACAGTCAAATAGGATCAGCACTTAGAGAAGTATTTATTTGCAGGGGAGAAATGCAGTTCTCATTCCATAGAGCCCTGGAGAGCAGCGAAATATCAACGCAGCTCTCCTGGAGCACGTGTCACCTCAAACGAGCTCGTGATGAACAGGTCTAACTATTCTGACTTGAAAATAATGCATGCTGCAAGTGCTTGAAAATGGCTCCATGCTTCTTCCCATCTCACAAGCTGCATTTTATGAAAGCTGGAGGAGGAACAAGGAGCCAGGTCTGATTCTAGCTCATCAGTCAAGGGAATTTGCAGCTAGTCTCCTCTGTGAAACATCAAGGCAAAATGAAAGGTCCCTTCTTTTCTCAGGGGATCCCTTTCTTGCCTGCCTTCAGAGGAGACTTGAAGAGCAGGCAGAATCTATCTTGGCCCATTTTGGGGGTGACCTGTCAGGGATTTGGGGCACCAACCAGAGCTGGGGTCTTTGCTGCACTTTTTTCCAGATCCCAGGTTCATTTCAGTTTATAGGTAGTTTTTTTTTTTTTTTAACAGAGTAAATGTAAAAAAATGGGGTGGTGAGGAGGGGCCTCCTCTCTCTTAATGTGATTTACCTTCAGCATTGTACAGGGCAAAAATGGTAACATTGTACATACTAGGGGAATATTTTCCCTTGTTTGACTGGCTCATAATGCAGGTAAGTGCACCAAGCAGAAAACATTATGTTGCTCATCAGAATTAACTTTTCATTATTGTATGCAGAAAATGATAAAAAGAGAGAAAAAGAAAGCTTGGATTAGGTATTGGTAAAGCTAAGTGTACTGATTATTCATTCACTCAGTAGCCTTTTGCTGAAGGCATGTTCTGTGTTAGATGATACCCTAGGTTCTGGGTTTTAATCCTGCAAGTATCGTGAGGCCTAGGCCACTTTCTGAACCTTCATTCCCTTAACAGTGAGATAACACACAATCTAATTTCATCATATACTAGATTGAGAATTTTGGTTGGAGATGACCTGGTAGGATAGAAAGTGGATCGTTGTCATCCTTAGGCCCAGTTCATCAGAGCACGGTATCAGCTAAGCTTCTGTTGCCATAGGGCTGAGACCTGAGCAGCGGGGCTTGCGCTGCACCTGGTCCTGAATCCATGCCTCCTGGAGGTAATGCAGCAGGCTGCCGCAGGGCGGTTAGGCTCCCAGGACACACCAGAGCTCACGGACTCACAGGCACGCAGAGAGAGAGGGTACTTTTGAGAGGTTGTCATTCAGTCTTCTCGAAACTGAGGTCCTCAGGGGTTAAATAATTTGGTTAGGGTCTGTTTTAGTAGTGTTCTCCAGAGTAATAGAATCGCTCAGTCGTGTCCGACTCTTTGCGGTCCCATGGACTGTAGTCTACCAGGCTTCTCTGTCCATGGGATTTTCCAGGCAAGAGTACTGGAGTGGGTTGCCATTTCCTTCTTCAGGGATCTTCCTGACCCAGGGATTGAACCCAGGTCTCCTGCATTGCAGGCAGACGCTTTATACTCTGTCTATATATAATAGAATACAAATATATAATGTTACAGTATGTTATTATATTAGAAATTATATAATAATATTTATAATATATTACAAAAGTTATAATATATGCAATAACACATAATATGTATATTATATCAGCAGAAGAAAGCTAATGTCCCTATTGGAAAGCAGTCAAGGAAGAAGAATTTTCTCTGAGAGGGTGTAGGGATCGCTCACATTTTGTTCTGTTCAGATCTTCAGCTAACTGGGTGAGACCTACACACATTAAGGAGGGCAACCTGCTTTACTAAGTCCACTAATATAACACACCTTCAAAGAAATAACCCAAATAGCATTGGACCAAATATCTGGGCACCCTGTGGCCCAGTCAAGGTGACACATCAGATTCTCTAACCATCATAGGGTCACCCCACTGAAACGGTGGGAAAGCCACAAGGAGAACTTGGACCTCTGGATTTACTTTTTGGATTCTTTCCTTTTACATGCTAATGTCTCAATATATTGATTAGACATATCCATGCATGTACTTTAAAGAAATCGATATACTATAAGCTAATAATAGAGATCCAAGAGTGAGAAAATGCCATATTCAGGTTATTTCTGATTGTTTTATTGATATTTTCAACACATAGATACCTAAATTATGCCCTGTAGTCTACTTGAGCCAGGAAAAGGGGGCATTAAAGTATTTATAGCTTCCATCTCTAGTCACATGTATTTTCACCTATTCTTTGGGATGCTTGTGTTAAAAAGATTAAAAAAAGAAAGATTTTTAAGAAGATGAAAGTTTAAAAAGAGAAATCAAGGTTTACTATCTTTGGTGATGTTTAATAACATCATGAAAATATTTTAAAATTAAGGTTCAGCAATATCTCTCTGTTCTGGGATTCTGAAGCAAACCTGAGAAAGATGTAGGAAAAATATTAACTCCACGTTGAAGATGAAGATATAGGTTCTAAGAAGTTGTTGTTGCTGCTGCTTCTATGTCACGTCAGTCGTGTCTGACTCTGTGCGACCCCATAGACGGCAGCCCACCGGGCTCCCCATCCCTGGGATTCTCCAGGCAAGAATACTGGAGTGGGTTGCCATTTCAAGAGACACAATTAGCGGTGAAAGTAAATATCCTGAGTGTTACCCAGTGCTTTTCAGATAAAAGGCTTTTTAAAAAATTATTTAAAATGGCTCATGTGTGTTTTCCCAGGAGAGATTGAAGGCCAGATATGATTAGGGTGAGATGGCTTGGTGATGGGGACATTTGTTGGAGCGCTTATCTCCTCTTCATGAAGAGTCAACTGGAGAAAGTCTGTGTGTGCATTGAGCCAACCCAGAGAAGAACTGGGAGAGGCAGGATGAGTCCCATCAGGACGCGTTGGGTCGGAGGCAAACCCGAAGCTAGTTATATGTCTGTTTCCATCAGTTACGTTTTTCAACAAATTTCCTTTTTGTGTGTGCTTCACCTGGTTTCATGCGAGTCTCTTGTCATTTATAAGCAAGAGTGTTAATTGATACAGCAACTTTGATTAACTACTCCTTTTCAAAGCCTGTCTGAAGTTGTTGTAACCCCCTGGAGTGTGTAGCGATCCTGCAAGATGATTAGCATGGAAAAGTGTATGGCTTGGTTGTATCATGGTCTGATTATTTAACAGTGTTATTATCAGCAAGATCTAATACAGGCAAATGTCCTAGCAGAGAAGAGCAATGACTAAATTCATTAACCATGGCTTTGTTTACAGTCTCATTGTTTAATCAAGCAGACATTAATGTGTTTCTTGGGATACCTGTCCCAAGAAAAGCCTGCGGTGCCCACCTATGAATGACAGAGGGTTGCATATCTACAGCTATGTCTGCTCAACATTCAAAAAACTAAGATCATGGCATCTGGTCCCATCACTTCAAACAGTTGAAACAGTGTCAGACTTTATTTTTGGGGGCTCCAAAATCACTGCAGATGGTGACTGCAGCCATGAAATTAAAAGATGCTTACTCCTTGGAAGGAAAGTTATGACCAACCTAGATAGCATATTGAAAAGCAGAGACATTACTTTGCCAACAAAGGTCCGTCTAGTCAAGGCTATGGTTTTTCCTGTGGTCATGTATGGATGTGAGAGTTGGACTGTGAAGAAAGCTGAGCGCCGAAGAATTGATGCTTTTGAACTGTGGTGTTGGAGAAGACTCTTGAGAGTCCCTTGGACTGCAAGGAGATCCAACCAGTCCATTCTAAAGGAGATCAGTCCTGGGTGTTCTTTGGAAGGAATGATGCTAAAGCTGAAACTCCAGTACTTTGGCCACCTCATGCGAAGGGTTGACTCATTGGAAAAGACTCTGATGCTGGGAGGGATTGGGGGCAGGAGGAGAAGACCTGGACTGAGCTGGGTTTAGTATTGTCTTTCACACCAGCAGCAGCAGGGATCCAGGCTCCGTCCATAGTGTCCTATGTGGACATTTGTAATAAAACAGCAGATGAGAAAGTTATACAGTGTTTGACCTTCAGAGTAGAAAGGTCCTTAATTCACAATTAGATAATCTATTTGATCTTGCCATCAGACAAGCTTGCTTTATCTCACACACCCGCAGAGGAACCTCACCCATCTTAGGGAGAGAACATGCCGGGCTGACACTTTGCATCTCCAGTGACAAATCTAATTGGTATTTGTTGCCTAGAGGACTGTGCAGAGTCAGGTTTTGGACTACTGGGACAGGGATCCATGATGAATTGGCAGTGCCCACCCCAGGCAAGAGGTGGGCAAGAGATAATACCAAGGAGACATCGAGACCTATTGAAAACCTAGAATATCTGGTAGTTTGAACCAAATACAGGTTAGCCAGTTCAACTCAAGCTAATTGCAGCAGAAGTCATAAACAGTGATGAATGGATATTTTTGTCATAAAATAATAATTAACCATGCCTTCTCAAAAGCAATAGCTCTGAACCCAGAAAGGAAATGTGTTTATAAGCCAGTTTAATATTATTGCATAGGCTTACAGTATTGTGTCACGGTTTGCAAAAGTGTGACCCAACCTGGCTGAGTTGAAGTACATAATTACAGGGCTAGGTTTCAAGCCCTGGGCTGGGTTTCAATTTTGTCTAACTGTTCTTATGCAAATCATTCCACCTCTCAGATCCTCAGTTTCTTCATCCATGATAGTGGAGATCACCTGTGACTTACAGCCTTTCAAGGAAGATTGTAAAATTAATTTTTTAGGGTTAATAATATTTATAAAGCTCTTAGCAAACTTTCTGTCAAACTATAAGCATGAAACAAGGGCAAAAAATAGCCGTGCTAGTGATATCATTTTGTCTAACCCCATGAGTGATGATAATGTGGTCAGACTCTGTCACACATGGGACACTCAAGGTGTGGAAGCAGCATGTACAGTTGGGATGTAGGGAAGGTTTCACCTTTCAAAAAATAAACATGCAAACAGAAACTCTCTGCTTTGTGTCATCCATTTTGCTTTAATGACATCTAATTAAAGGTGGTAGGAAATCATGGTTAAGTGCATTGAATTGTGAGCTCAGCTGTATGATTTTAATTTCAGTTTGGTACTTACTAACTCTTTTCTCATTGATGATGACAATCATAGCATCTACCAATTGGGATTTTTGAGAAGATTACATAAGTTAATATACAGGAAGTAGTTGGAGACAGGCCTGGCCCAAAGTAGGTGTTCAATAAGCATAATTATTAATAATAATATAATTCCTATCAGAGGTATAACACTTCTAAGCATGTCTCCAATTGACTAAGGCTTACTGCATGTCAGGCTTTACTTTAACTGCTTATCCCCTTTAATCACTACAGAAACCTTATTGGGATAGATGTTACTTCCTAAGGAAACTGTATGTTCCCATGGGCAGTTGTGTATACTCACTGCTATAGACTCAATAGCTGACTCAGAAAAGGTGCCCATTAAATACGATTTGGATAAATTATCGGATCCTCACTTGCTACATGAAGTGAGCATTAACTGAGGACGTTAATATTATGTGTGTAATATTCCTAGTGAGACTTACGTACCGATGCCAGGTCTGGCCCAAATCTGACTCCAAAATCTGTTTCTCATCTCCACTATGCTCACTTGAATTGAAAATAATTAGTGTTTATTCATACCTTAGGAAAACATGGTGTCACCTAAATGAAAGTTTATCTATCTTACTATCTTATTGGGGCAAATGTGAATTCATCTGCACACCCCTTACTCCCCCAAATCATGCTCATGTAGATAGAATTAACTTCAAAATTGCATACATCAACATGGCAGGACTTTGTACAGAACTAAAACCACTGGATGGAATAGCTTTGCAAGCGAAGAGGGATTTCTCACTTTCTAGCCTTGGAGGTATTTCTGAATGGACATGAGCTGGCTGTCAGGGAACAAGATGTGGTACAGAAATCCCCAGACATTTAGCACAAACACATATTCACACCTGATCATGCAAGGTTAGAGCTGAAAGAGAAAACTGAAGGGATGGTTTCGTCCAGCCACCTAATTGATAGATTATATCAACTTTCCATTACTGTGAACCAAATTCCCACAAATTCAGTTTCTTAAAAAAACACATGTTATTGTCTTATGGTTTCTATAGGTCAGAATTCTAGGCATGGGGTGACTTGCTTCTTCATGCTAGAGTCTCACCAGGTTGAAATCAAGGGATCAGCTGGGGCTGTGGCTCTCTTGCAGGGCTGAGTGTCCCCCTCTGAGCTCAGAGGGCAGAGGCAGAACCCGTTTCCCTGTGGCTGTAGGACTGAGGTTCCTGTTTTCCTGCCAGCTGTTACTCAGGGACTATTTTCAGCTCCTAGTGGCCACCCTTGTTCTTTGCTGTATAATATAACTTAATCCCAAGAGTGCTGGTTCATCATTTTCACAGGTTATACTCTCAAGGAGAGGGGATTATACAAGGGCAAGTGTCACTGGGGGTCAACTGTAGAAATCTGTCTACCAGGCATGTAGAGAATACATGGCCCAGAGGACAAATAGACGTGATCTGTCTGGGGAACAGGGCTTTACTGGTGCCAGAACTGGATTAATGGCCCTTCACCTGGCTCCAAGTTCATCTCTCTACTTCTGCTCTCTGTAAATCAAATGCTTCAAATTTGTGTACCTAAAAGTCAATCATCCTGATTTATAATGCTGTATTATTCAGAACACATTTGGTAGCAAGTGAAAAAAAAAAAAAAAAACAAATGAAGCTGACTTAAATAGAAAGGAAGGCTATTGGCTCAAAGTGTGAAGTGTCTGTCTGCGACCTAAGGAGCTTCCGGATCTGTTTTGTGGGTTAGCATGCTAAGAGTCGGACACGACTGAGTGACTTCACTTTCACTTTTCACTTTCATTCATTGGAGAAGGAAATGGCAACGTACTCCAGTGTTCTTGCCTGGAGAATCCCAGGGATGGGGGAGCCTGGTGGGCTGCCGTCTATGGGGTCGCACAGAGTTGGACACTGCTGAGGCGACTTAGCAGCAGCAGCAGCAGCCCCTCCATGTCGCCTTCAGGCTCAAGAAGGCCTTCTCACTAGGGTGGCAAAAGTAGTGGCCAGAACTCTCAGCTTGGATTTTGCCAGGTCAGTATGTCCATTATTATTATTCTGGCTTTAGGAGTACTTTTAAATAATGGTTCCAGTAAATATTCTGGAGCTGACGCTGATAGTACCAATTTGTGTCAATACCTATCTCTAAATCAGTCACAGTGACCACTGGGATAGAACACCCTGACTGGCCAGCCTTGGTTATACATCCTAGAAATGTGTTAGAATCAGCACCTGTAGGACTTCAGGAACTGAGAAGGCTGGTTTCCCAAAGGAAAATAAAGGTCAAATACTACCAGTAGCCCACGTAGGGCTCTCCCTAGTGGAGCGTGGCGGAGAGTGAGAGCGAGGGTGCATGCTAAGTCCCTTCAATCACCCCGACTCTGTGCAGCCCTATGGACTGTAGCCCCCTAGCCTCTTCTGTCCATGGAGTTTTCCATGCAAGAATACTGAAACGGGATGCCGTGCCCTCCCGCAGGGGATCTTCCCAACCCAGGGACTGACCCCACGTCTCATGTCACCTGCACAGGCAGGCAGCCTCTTTACCCCTAGTGCCACCTGGGAGTTAGGGTAGGGCAGGCCTATTAGCAAAATGCCAGACTGAATGAAGCACAAGCTGGAATCAAGATTGCCAGGAGAAATACCAATAACCTCGGATATTTAGATGGCACCACCCTTATGGCAGAAAGTGAAGAGGAACTAAAGAGCCTCTTGATGAAAGTCAAAGAGGAGAGTGAAAAACTTGGTTTAAAACTCAACATTCAGAAAACTAAGATCATGGCATCTGGTCCCACCACTTCATGGAAATAGATGGGGAAACAATAGAAACAGTGAAAGACTTTATTTTCTTGGGCTCTAAAATCACTGCAGATGGTGACTGCAGCCATGAAATTAAAAGACGCTTGCTCTGTGGAAGAAAAACTGTGACCAATCTAGACCGTATATTAAAAAGCAGAGACTTTACTTTGCTGACAAAGGTATGTCTAGTCAAAGCTATGGTTTTTCCAATAGTCATGTATGGATGTAAGAGTTGGACCATAAAGAAAGCTGAGAGCCAAAGAATTGATGTTTTTGAACTGTGGTGCTGGAGAAGACTCGATAGTCCCTTGGACTGCAAGGAGATCAAACCAGTCAATACTAAAGGAAACCAGTCCTGAATATTCACTTGAAGGACTGATGCTGATGCTGAAGCTCCAATACTTTGGCCACCTGATGCAAAGAACTGACTTATTAGAAAAGACCCTGATGCTGGGAAAGATTGAAGGCAGGAGGAGAAGGGGATGACAGAGGATGAGATGGTTGGATGGCATCATTGACTGGATGGACATGAGTTTGAGTAAGGTCCGAGAGTTGGTAATGGACAGGGAGGCCTTGCGTGCTGCAGTCCATGGGGTCACAAAGAGTTGGACGTGACTGAGTGACTGAACTGTCTGACTGAGGCCTATTAGAGTGATGTGAGAACAAAGAGAATAGACTAGAGTGATTGTTCATTAAATCACCAGAACAGAGAAATCAGAAACCGTCTTGATGAGTCTGAATACCTGGGTTCAAGTTGTGGATCCGCCATTGCAAGGCATTATCTTTATGCAAGGTGTACTAAGCCCTTGAGCCTGCTTCCTTTTCTGTAAAGTGGGGCTACCTGCCGTGCCTACCTCATCTTTCAGTCACTGCAAAAAATAAGGCTTCAGAAAACAAAGCGAAGCAAAGGAGCCACTATCTGAGATTTCAAAAAGACTTACAGATGCTGAATTATTAATTCAAGTAGAACACTGAAATTTGCAATAAGGTTATCCCTTGAGCCTGAGCCAACAGGATAGTGTGCTTTTAAATACCTTTTCTAAAACCCCTTTTAGAAGTCACATTCCCACCGGGGTAATGGCCTGGGCAAGCTCAGATCTCAGGTAACTGAAACTATGGCAGCCTGAAGGAAGCAGAGAAGAGAGAGAAAGCCGGGCATGTATATCAGAACCCATCTTTATGTGCATATGTCCAAAGACATCCACTCTTGTGGCTGGGGGAGGCAGCTGGTAAACCAGGAAGGGAACAGATCCTGGCTGAGGTATTTGTAGGTGATGACATGGCTCCAGAATTTCAGTGTGTTTGCTGAAAGAATGCAGCCATAGCTGAAGATACAAAGATTAGGATTCACATATGCAAATAAGCTTCATAAAAGGCAGAAGAGTATCAGTAGACTGAATGATTTAAGGGCTTAGGAAGAACTTCCGTTTAGTCAATAAATGTAGACTGGACTCCTCCCATGCAAAGGGGTAGGTAGAGTGGTGGCTGTGAACACGGCTTCTGTAGCAGGGCGACTGGGTTTGAATCCCGGTTCTGGTAGCTGATACAGGGCAATCTGTTTAACTTCCTTAGTTTTCCTCATAGTACAATAGGGTTCCTAATCATACTGATAGTACTGATGTCATAGGACTGTTTGAAGATTTAAATGAAAGGTTATTTGTCAAGCATGCAGAGTAAGTAGTTGCCAGGACATAGGGCATGGTTAATCCACATTCACTGTACTTGTATGTACCAAGGTCTCATCACAAAGGTATCTTTTGTGCCTCTGAGTTTTAGTTCTGGCTCAAGAAGTATATATTAAACAATAATATCACAAATAATTGTTTAAGTACCATGATGATACCTGTTATGAAAGAGAAGTTAAGAGTTGTGAGAGAGTTGATATCAGGAGACCTTCCTTGGTCTGAGAGTCAGAGAAGTGCCATTTATCCCGGTCCCTACAGAGTGGGCAGGACTTAGCTAGTAATGGAAAATGGCTTCTGACAAGAGGCAACAGCCAGCCCAAAGACCTTGGGGAATAAAGGAACTTTGTAATTCTAGCTATTGGAAGGGAGTCAGCATGTTTGGAGTGGAGGGGGAGACATGATATTAGGGAGAAAGATCGTGTTCATCCTTGCCCACTTCATGTTAAAATGTTATATCCAGACTGAAGTTGTAGAGGATACGGCATGCATGCATGCTAAGTTGCTTCAGTCATGTCCGACTCTTTGTGACCCTATGGACTGTACCCCTCCAGGCTCCTCTGTCCATGGGATTCTCCAGGCAAGATTATTGGAGACGGTTGCCGTGCCCTCCTTCAGGGGATCTTCCCAACCCAGGGATCAAACCCACACCTCTTACGTCTCCGTCTCCTGCATTGGCAGGTGGGTTTTTTTTTTTTTTTTTTTTTTACCAATAGCGCCACCTGGGAAACCCTAGAGATATGGCATTGCTAAGTCGCTTCAGTCGTGTCTGACTCTGTGTGACTCCATAGACGGCAGCCCACCAGGCTCCCCCGTCCCTGGGATTCTTCAAGCAAGAACACTGGAGTTGGCTGCCATTTCCTTCTCCAGTGTATGAAAGTGAAAGGTGAAAGTGAAGTCACTCAGTCGTGTCCTACTCTTAGCGACCCCATGGACTGCAGCCCACCAGGCTCCTCCATCCATGGGATTTTCCAGGCAAGAGCACTGGAGTGGGGTGCCATTATGAACTAAATATTTCAGGAGGGGTCAGATTTGGTTGGGCTTCCCTGGTAGCTCAGCTGGTAAAGAATCTGCCTGCAATGCAGGAGAGTCTGGTTTGATTCCTAGGTCGGGAAGATTCCCTGGAGAAGGGATGGACTACCCACTCCAGTATTCTTGGGCTTCCCTGTTGGATCAGATGGAGAAGAATCCGCCTGCAATGCAGGAGACCTGCGTTTGATCTCTGGATTGGGAAGACCCCCTGAGGAGTGCATGGCAACCCACTCCAGTATTCTTGCCTGGAGTATCCCATGGACAGAGGAGCCTGGTGGGCTGAGTCCATGGGCTTGCAAAGAGTTGGACAGGACTGAGTGACTAAGCACAGCACAGATTTGATTATACAGAAGTGAATGGTTGCTGGAAGAAAAAGACATGGCAGTGGAGGGACCAGTCTGTGATCCCTTAATTGGGGCACAGAAAGAGGGACACTGGGAACCAGGAGCCAGTGAGCATTGTTTTGCTATCAGAGAAGGTTGTCGCTGTTGTTTAGTCACTCAGTCATGTCCGACTCATTGCAGCCCCATGGACTGTAGCCTGCCAGGCTCCTCTGTCTATAGGATTTCCTAGGCAAGAATACTGGAGTGAGTTGCCATTTCCTTCTGCAGGAGATCTTCCCAACCAAGGGATCAAAGCTGAGTTTCCTGCATTGGCTGGTGAATTCTTTACTGCTGGGCCTCCAGGAAAGCCCAACTGAGAAAGTACAGAGGTGATAATTAGCTATGAATAAGACGGTAAAGAACACAGAGGCCAGGTGCTAGAAGGCCCTGAGTCCTGGGCAGAAAAGTTCTGATTTTGATATTTTTATATTTTGGTATGTAATTATACATCCTCCAGGCTCTGGATAAGTAGAATGCTGGCTAAAAGTTGTGTTTTAAGCAAACTGTTCCAGCAATTTTGGGACAGGGTAAGGATGGAAATGGAAGGGCAAAGAAAGAGAGAAAATGAATTTTAATTTTTATTCAATTAGGGAGATATTCATAAAAATCTTGATGAAAGACATGGAAGGCTTGAATGTTGCTCATACATGCTAATCACTCAGTAAATTTTAGTTTTTATTCATTCAATTTATTTTAAAACAAAATAAAAAAAAATTCAGTGGTTTAGTCGCTAAGTTGTGTCTGACTCTTGCAACCCCATGGACTGTAGCCCACCAGGCTCCTCTGTCCATGGGATTTTCCAGGCAAGAATACTGAGTGAACTGCCATTTCCTTTCCCAGGGGATCTTCCTGACCCAGGAATCGAACCAAGGTCTCCTGCATTGCAGGCAGATTCTTTACTGACTGAGCTATGAGGGAAGCCCATAAAAAAGAATTCAGTAAGTGCCAAATGTTATATCTCATAGAAGCAAATGTTTCTTCCTCTTGTCTCTTGTAGTATCTCCTGTAGAGCTTGGACGTGCCAAAGCTACATTCTGTGGTGCCTTGTGATCCTTGACGGAAAAGTTTGGCTTGTCTGTGGACTTCAGCCTCCTGTAAGATAGAGACCAGGGAAGCTATCTACTTCTGACTCTTTCACATCACCTCACATTCCATAGGCACTTAACTAACGTGGACATTTTTCTGCCTTTGTTCCGTCTATTCTAAACTCCAAACATTCCAGATTAAGGAATTTTAACTCCTCTGAGATTTGATAAGAGTAGTAAACTCAGACTTTCAATGCAGCACCTGGCAGCTCAGATTCCTGCCCTTTTCAATCGCTAAGTTGTTTCTGACTCTTTGCGACCCCATGTACTGCAGCACACCAGGCTTCCCAGTCCTTCGCCGTCTCCTGGAGTTTACTCAAACTCGTGTCCATTGAGTCGGTGATGCCATTCAGCCATCTAATCCTCTGTTATCCCCTTCTCCTCTTGCCCTCAATCTTTCCCAGCATCAGGGACTTTTCCAGTTAAGTCACCTCTGTGCATCAGGTGGCCAAAGTATTGGAGCTTCAGCATCAGTCCTTCCAATGAATATTCAAGCTGACTTCCTTCAGGATTGACTGGTTTGATCTCCTAGATATTCAAGGGACTCTCCAGCACCATAATTTGAAAGCATCAATTCTTCGTTGCTCAGCCTTCTTTATGGTCCAACTCTCACATCTGTACATGACTACTGGAAAAACCATAGCTCTGACTATATCAGCTTTCATTGGCAAAGTGATATCTCTCCTTTTTAACATGTTGTCTAGGTTTGTCATAGTTTTCCTTCCAAGGAGAAAGCATCCTTTAATTTCTTCACAAATAGGGCCAACTCTTATCTTTATTTAAGGAGGAGAAAGTAAAACTTTCAGTTTAGCCCTGAACATTCATCTGTATTTCTTGTCTATTTTAGGGGGGGTCAGTTTGACCAGTTTTTTGTTTTTCTTGTTGACTTCTGTTTTCCAATATTTTAAGTTCATATATAAATGAAACAATCTATAAAATACAATAAGGTCAGGCTGGAGACCACAAAAGTCATCTGCTCTATATGTCCTGAAGCCAGAGTCCAGGTGTGGACATCCATGAATGAGACTGGCAGAGAGGGGTTCTATAAAATTCCATGCAAAACTCTGTAGGCACTTAAAATATATATTTTTTTCACAAGAGAGAGGATCCATAGAAATTGTGAGGTTCCCAAAGCGGTCCATGACTCTAAAAATATAATCCAATGCTTATCAAACTATCATGCTTTGAAGACTAAAAAGGTGCCATCCCATCATCTCATTAAATGTCCTTGGGGAAAGGTCCCGTTCTAATATCACCCAGGATCTACAGACAGGAAGTTCTTTCTTGAGTCTATCCTAATCCTTTGGCACCTCCCTCACCATACAAGTCCTTGGTAAATTCAGTGGAAATAGCAAACAGCTGCTCACCAACACCCACCCCAAAGAAAGAACAAGACATTTCTCACATATCTCAAGCTGCCTTAAATGTTCTTTCTTTGGCAAAGAAGAAAAAAAAAAGAAATATATTTTTGGCCTCTAAACCTTTTCCCACCCGTGTGTATTTCTGCAGAAATGTTATCCATATGGTTTCGACTGCTTCCTCCGTAAGTCATTAAGAATGCTTTGCACTGAGAACTTTTCTGATGACCAAAGAGTCTTTGGAGACCTTAAAAAACGCCCCCTTTAGCCTTTCTTCATAGAAACAAAGCTGCTAAACAAAGCCAAATGCAAATGAACTAAGACCTAGAAAGGCTGAAGTTTTATTCAAAACTCAGAAACCATGAGGCTTGAGTGAGTCTTAAATATGTCCAGGCAAAGCCTTCATCTCCTCTCCCAGGTATAAGAGCTGATAAATACTCCATTGGCCCAGAGGATGCCATGGTCTCAGACATTTAAGTTGATATTTAAAGTTGAATGTGGGGACCCCACTAAATTCTAAGCTCTTTCAATCACCCTCAAGCTTCCCTATTATTCTCAGATGACACAGTGAAGATTTTAGAGTCAATTTGGGTGTGAATTCCTGACTCCATCATCTACTATCTGTACCTTGGTATACTGTTACCTATCTCGTATTTCAAAACCTTTTTTAAATTGTGAAAGATAATATAGGGATGCCCCAAATGAAATGCCTGATGCACAGGAAAAGTTCAAAACTTCTCGTTCTCCTTTTTCTTTTTCTCTGTAACAGTAAACAGAATTTGAAAGGGTTCTATGTTTCCTGAGGGAAATATTGACTGTGCTTGGTGCAGGAGAAGATGATAGGAAAATGTTCCATAGTGTTAAGTCCCCTTTTCCTAAGTCATCGGGACCACAGCCCATCTTGGAAGTTTGATTAAGACAGAAAAATTAAGAGGAATTAATCGGTGCCTTGGTCCTTCTCTGAAGCTCCCTAACTAGGTGTTTCAGGCTGATTTCAGAGCTGCATTCCCAGCAGGGCTTCCATAGCCTAGTATGACTTAAGGTGGGATATTTGAGCTGGGAGATCATGGAGAAGCAGAAAGAAAGAGAAGGGGGAAAAAAAAGAAAGAAAGAAAGAAAGAGGGGGTAGCAAGACCCCGGGGGTCGGGGAGCGGGGGAAGAAGAGCGGTAGAAGAGAACGGAAGCAACAGCAAGCAATAAGAGAAATAGGAGATACTGACCTGGGGCTGCGTACTGACATGGACGAGAGAAGCAGTGTGTTGTGAGTGTATTTCTTTGTGGTCAGAATCAAAGACAGGACTGATTCAGGAACCATGGCCCAGGATCTGAACCTGAGCCAAAGGCTAAGGGAAGGAGAGAACTGTCCAAACGAAAATGGAAGTTTCTACCAGGCAGAACCAGAAAATCCCTCCCTGGGTCAGTGGCCGGAGAGCTGTCCGTGGTGCTGACTGCCCGTCCTTTGGAGCAGAGAGGAGAAGGAGGGAGGAACTTTGAACTGGCTACTGGTCACTCTATCTCCTCCTTCTCGCCTCAGCCTGCACTTCTCAGACACACGCTCACTCTCTTTTCATCTCTCTACCCTTTCCACCTCGCCAATTAAATATTTTCTTCCCAAGTTTTCAATTCCTCACTCAAGAATGTCCTTTCCATTTTGTTTCAAGACTCCTCTTCCTCTGATTAATTCACTAGCTCTAGAGGGGGTGAAAGATCTAGATCTTTTAGGTCTAATCATCACATCTCTCTCTTATCACCCTTTGGATAATAATAACATTAGTAACAATAGCAGCTGTAGTTAAAGGTAGCATGCTTTGAGCACTCAGGATGTGCCAGGGCGTAGTCCAAATTTTCTGAGATAAATTAACTCATTTAAGTATTACACCAACCATGTTAGTAGGTAGTTATGTTTTCCTGTTATACAGATGAGGAATTAAGACTTAAGAGGTAAGTGATTTGGCCAAGATCACATAGCTGTAGGATTCTGACTTGTCTAGAGCCAGTGCTTTTACTGAATCTGGTTTCCTTTAAATTTCTCGTCCATTTTTCGTTATTGTTCCCTGCCCCTTCATCTGGTATCTTCATCGATGCCGACCTTGCCTCGGCTTCCAGGGACTTCAGGAGCCCTCACTGCTGATTTGGTTTAAATTTTAAAAAAGGAAGCAAAGTAAGCAAGCATACAGAATATGCACTGTGTGAGAATTCAGATTGTGTTCTGGCCTTCGTTTCTACTTTAGGAAGAGGCCCCGTGTCAGCAGCCCCAGCTGGCATCTCAGACTAAATGGGGAGTCTTTGGTTCTGTGCATCGACGCCTTGGCCCCCGTATCCTCGCCCCTCTCCTCTCTCTGTGGTATGGAGAGAACTTTGCGTCTCCCCAGCGCCTCCCTCCTACGTCCTGCCCACGTAGAGAAGCGCTCGCCTAATTCTGGGAGGTTACACGGGCTCGCGCCTACACATACGGGAAAACAAACAGTCCTAAGTACTCATAGAGAGGCACTAGACACACACGGACCCACACGGGCACCTCCCCAGACAAAACCACACTCGGATAGCTACGGCCCGACACACAAGCACCCGCATACCCAGAAACACCCGGACACCCGCGCCGCGCACCGCTCCAGACCCGCCGAAGAGCATCACGGCGCGGGGGCTGCGCGCACTCGCCACACACGGCCCCTCCGGGCGCCCGGACCCGGGGGCGCGCCGCCCCAGCCCCGGGCCCGCGCGACGGCCCGGGGGCGCCGGCCTCAGCCCGCCCCGGCCGCCCCGCCCTCCGAGGAGGGGGCCCCCCTTCCTGCGTCCCCTCTCCGCGCCTCCTCCGCCGCCTAAAGATGCACAGAACACTCCCC
>SJYT01025967.1:406233-453717 GCA_006410635.1 Cephalophus harveyi
CCTCCCCCTCCCTGCACCCTTGCGCGCTGCCCTCGGCCGCCCCGCCGCCTGCAAGCCCTCGCAGGTCCCCGGGAGGGACGGGTGTCTCCGTATTCTGGGGCGCAGAGGGTTAAATGCGGGTCTCAGTAAGTGGCGTGTGTGTTCCCAGCGCGCTCCCGACGTGTGTGCCATGGTGAGAACTTGATATGGTGCTAGTGTGTGTTTGCGTGTGCGGCGTCGTTTGCGTTCGATGCGTGTTTGTGATGTGTGTATGTGTGTATGTGTGTGTGTGTGTGTGTGTGTGTGTAGGGGAGGGGTGAAGAGAGGTCCTATAACCTACTTAAGGCACGATGTGTGTGTGCGTGTTTGTACGTGTGTGTTTGTATGTGCGCTCTTGTCTCTTTTTAATTAGGTCTCTCCGGCGCACAGGGAATCGGATCCTTGTTTTAGGATCACGTAGCCATCGGGAAACCCGCTGTGGACTCCCTCTGGGGCTGTGGGCTTGGGATTTGGCGAGGATTCTGGGAACCGGGATGGTACCTTATTCAGCCCAGTGTTGGTACCCTTGAAGGAAGATTTCTCCAAAGGATGGGGATCTGCTGCACTTGGACTCACCGTTTAATATGAAAGAGGAACGGCCAAACTGAGGCAATGAGACGCTGTCACTTTAAATCCCACACTGGGCAGATTCCAGGATTCTGGTGGGAATCTGGAGTCACTGGGTAGTGGGTGAGGAAAGGAGAGAAGTCATCTGTGGACTCATCTGGGGCTTGGCAAGTCCGGGTAGAGTCTACCCTGCCTCTCTCTGCTTGTAATCATAACAGCATTACAACCCCTCCTGCTTCTGGTGCTCTGGGGAGGATCTGGGCAAGTTTGCATGGATCCCCCTCAAGGGAGAGGAGAAAGGGCCCTCAGGGACTTGCTCATCCATCATAGCTACAGAGAATCGCAGAGGAAATCTCATTTGGGGGCAGCTCTGGGAAACATGGTAGGAGATGGATGGGGCACTTTCCTAAGACAGATCCCTCATTCCCTTCCCCATTCCAGGCCTGGGCAGTCCCAAGAGAATCTTTTCCTATATTGTGCCTCCTCATGGCTCCCCTGGGCTTAGGAGGGTACCGGGAGAAGGCAGAGAGGCAGTGTGTGTGTGTGCATGCGCGTGCGCGTATCTGTGTGTGTCTGTGTTTCAGTGCTGAGGGAGACCTACAATTTGGGAACTGGTTGTGGGTGGGGAACTCATGGTGGAATGTGGCAGTAATTGACTTGAAACTGCTGCTGATGTGCACCTCGCATCTCTTGCTCGGCTCCAACAAACTGCCAAGGGCACACGGGTGTGGGAAGAATCTCAGTAAGGAAGACAGTCCCTCTTTCCTCCGCCTCCTCGGAGGCGGCCCCGCTCAGTCCCTTGGCCTCCCTGGCCAGGTCCTGTTAGGCTTGGACTCCAGGGCCAGCCATTGATTTGATTCCCGGATGCCTCTTAAAGGCTTGCCCTGCTCAGCAAAAAATGCTGAGTTTTACTGCTGTTAGCATGGCTTCCAGACTCCGGCAGCTGTTACTTTCCCAAGGTAAGAGGCAGCCATTCGGCTCTTAGGCAGTGAGGCTCCCGAGGACAAGGGCTGAGGTGCTGGGCCACAGCCTCCTGTCTGCCTTAGCAGGAAGGGGCCCCTGAATAGGCCTTTTAGCGGGGAACGTAGAAATATACTTGTCTTAAATACTTACATGTATTTATTTCTCTTCCGTGGAGAGATAAAAGCAAACGTGTTTGCAGGAACCTGCCCTGGCGGGTGGGGGGCGGTGCTCCCTGCAGGCACTCACAGACACTGTTCTCTGGTCCGAGGCTGATGTCTCAGGCAGAAGCCTTCACACGGCCACAAGGAATCTGCTTTGGGAAACTTAGGCCAGAGCAGAGGTCGCCGGTTCACTTTGCCTGGGGTGTGCGAAGGAAGAAGAGGAGACCCCATGTTAGGAATTGCTCTCATCTTATTTTTTAAAAAATACGTAGACAGTCAAAGCTGGAAGGAATATTAAGGAGCAGACAGCAGGAGTCTGTAGCCAGAGAGGACGTGAGAACTCCCCAACCTTCTCTAGTGAGCTGGTGGGCTGCCCAGGTCTAGGACACCCAGATCCATGTCCTTCCCTCTCATATCGCTCTCCACCCCTACCCTGCCACCGTGCTCCCATCCAAGATAATCACTTGTCTTCCCTCATCAAACTTCTCCTTTCAGAGATGCATTTCAGAGCTGCTCCATCTGGAAACATGACCTGGAGAGAAAAGGTCCGATGCTTTAATCACAGTCCCCATTAGACAGACAGACAGACAGACACACACACACACACACATGCAGAGAACATACATTCTTTCTCCAGTGCCTTCAGAGGCACTTCAGGGACCCATACTGACCATGCCTAGTAGACAGAAGCCAGCAGGGCATCTGGACTGTACCTGAGCTCTTTATTAAGAAATGGTTTGCTTTCCAGAGAGCCAAGTGTCCACCCATCTAGCAATGCAAATACTTCAGGCAAATTAATTTCTTTACATTAATGAGACCTCTATACAGTCATATGTGTGGCTGTCATAGGAGCACACACATACATGCAGTCACCTGGACACGTGCAGATTCAGAAATCCTTTCTACTTGCTATATTTCCCAGAAGAGAATTGCAACCTCCACACCAAATTGCATTCCCCTCTGTGAAAGCATCACCCACACGAAGACTGGGACTTATAGTCCCAGGGAAGGGGAAGTGTAAAGTCCTGTGAAAGATGTGCTCTTGAGAAGTCAGGATCAGGCCCACACCAAAGTGAGCTCCTGGACTCCTTGGTGCTTGGGTTCGGGATGCAGGTGAGCATGGAGGGAGAAAACAGGGGTTTCGGGCCCATCTGCAGGAGAGCCTTGCCGCCCAGGCTTTTCCGGGGCTGGATGGCACTTTAGCTCCCAGAAGGGGGAGCTGTGACTCCATTTCAACCAAGAAGAAACAGCTCAGAGATTCCAGATCAGCTGTTGGGCCCCTGTTGAGTTTAGACAGCCCAGCTCAGGCTGCAGCAAATATATTTGAAATTGTACAGGCAGGGACCCTAGAAACACTCTCCCCTGGTCACTCCAAACAAGACATCTCCTTCTCAATGCTTACAAAAGTTTATGCTTTTGACTGGAAAGTCCTCTGTTTCTCTGGAAAGATCTGTGCCTAAGGGGCCTTCGGTTGTGGGAAGAGACAGTTTCCGATTTGCATCCTCTTGCTTATCCCCCTCCCAGTTCCCCGGATGAGATCACCAGTACCTACGGCCTGAACAGGCCACCAGGGTTAGACACACCTGCTCTTCTGCCCACCTCACCTCCCCCCTGCTAAAATCTAAAGATTAACAAATTGTCCACTAAACTCCAGGTTCTCATACTGTAGACAAGATGGGGGTCATGTGAAGAGGACAGGTCTTCAAATGTCATTCTCCAAATAATTCCCCTCATTGTTCTTCATTCAAACCCCTTCTGCAAGGAATACCTCTGTCTTTCCTCCATCTCACAATGTCAGCCTCACATTTTAAAAAATCCTACCTGTATTTCAACATGCAGCTCAAATGACTTTTCCAGGAAGTCTTCCCCACAGCTTATTTTGCAGTGAATCTCTTTCTACCCTGTCCTTGCAGATAACTTTGTCTGACACTCTGTTTTAGCTTGCGACTCTCCTTGCCCTGTTTCCTAGCTCTTTGGGCCTGCATCTTGCTTGCCGTCTTCAGTATGGTCAAAGATCTCAGGAGCATCTTCTGTCCCCAGGAAATGACACAGGGTAGTTGCTCTAGAAATGTTTGCTGTTACATCTGAAGCCCAGACTCATCAGCAGCTGTAATTTCTCTCTCTCTCTTTCTGATAATTGCTTCATATTCACTCAAAACAATGCAATAATGGCTTCAACACTACACCCGCTTTGCCAATGATGTAGGGACACCAATAATGATACAAAGCTGGTAAACTTCTGTCCTTCTTAGAAATGAAAATTTCCCTGCTGTGTTCCAGGGTCTTTAGTTTTGTTCTTTTAATCTTCCTTCTCATCCAATGAGACAGATACAGCCCCTTTTTTACAGAAGAGGGAAGTGAAAGGATGGAGAGGTCCCTTCACATAACCAACAGAGCTAAACTTTGAATCTAAGACCTCCTTGCTGGCCTTTCCCAGGGTACCGCTGAGTTAATGGTAGCCATTGTGGATGGCTAACAGGATTGGGTTGTTCAGTAGATGCCAGGAAGAGGTGGGGGGCACATCATTAACTCTTTGAAATTGATGTTTCATGATGTGTTCATCAAGGAATCTCAGTGTTTTAATATTTCAGTGTAACCAAATCGTTCTCATTATTCAAGAATCAAGAATCCGTTTTGTAATAACCATAACATGTGGCCACTCAGCCTCATTTCTAGTACTTTTAGCAATAGTGACTTCTTTGTCACACAGACCAACCTATGTTGTCCAGGGAGAGCTTTGTTGAATTGTTTCCTCACCTTGACACTAGATCTGTCTTCTGTCCATGGGTCTCTAAGACCGTGCAATCCAAGTGTAATTCTCTTCCAGTCTTATGGAGAAGGCAGTGGCACCCCACTCCAGTACTCTTGCTTGGAAAATCCCATGGACGCAGGAGCCTGGTAGGCTGCAGTCCATGGGGTCGATGGGTCTCTAAGACCGTGCAATACAAGCGTAATTCTCTTCCAGTCTTATAACTGCAAGTATTCCCTTTCAGACTGGATGGGCTTGTTTTCACAGCCCTGTCTCCCGTAATATCCATTCAGGCCTCTCAACAAGCTGGATGTTGGCCTAGACATTTTCTAGTTTATCTTACTTACAGGGTAAGCCACGAAAAGGAGAGGTGGAATTGAGTGAGGATTAAAAGGAACGTTCTTTGACGTACTGATTTGACTAGTATTTATCGGCTGCCTACTATTTTTCAAGCCTTGCTGTAGACCCGTGCTGCCACATAGAACTTTCTGTGATGCTGGGTAGGCTTTCCACGCTGTCCAGTATGGTGGCCCGTAACCACAGGGGACTGCTGAGCACTTGGAACATGGGCAGTGTAGCTGATAAATGGGTTTTTAATCTTACTTGAGTTTTATTCGTTTTTAAAATCTAAACAGTTGTATGTGGATAGTGGCTACTGTATTGAATAGCACAGATCTAGACATGAGAAATGTAGCGTCAGCATGGTCCTGTTCTCATGGAGCTGATGACCTAGTGGGGAGAGATTGCTAATAGATGAGTAAATACACAGGCAAGCAAGCTAATTTCATATGATAGTAAATATCATGCAAATAAAAATTGGGGCTAATAGGCTAGAAAGAAATGCAGGTCACAGAACTTTAGGGTCATCAGGAAAAGACCCTCCGGAGAGGGTGATATTAGAACTGAGATTTAAATGAAAGGGCCCAACCACATAATTACGTGGGGACATTCTATCGAAGGCAGAGAACAGTGATGGTGTCACTAGGCGGGGTCAGCCTCAGGAAGCCTAAGGGGTGGTGGGACTGAAGCTTTTGCCTGAGAAAGAGAGCATCATAAGATGAGAATAAGGTAGGGAGAGGCCAGATCACAAAGGGCTCGTACAGGGTGAGGGGGGAGAAATGTAGAGCTCTCTCCTTTGAAATCTCCCTGCCTAGGAAGTAAGTAGTCTGTGGACTGGGCTGAGGAGAGTTTGGAGATTGACAGAAGCTCGTCGTTACGTATTCTCTCTGGGTTTTCATCGTGTCCATTTTTAATCAGTCATTTCAGTGAATGCTTCTAATCTTAATTCCTAGTCTTGCCCTGAGTGCTGTGAACTCTGGAAATACCCAAAGCTAAAGGGAGGAGGGGAGGACCTGAAGAGGGGAAAAAATGGCTAGAAAAGGAGGAGGGGGATGAATACCTGGGGGGAAGGTAATTGAAATGAAGGCTGATGAAAAAGGATGAAAGCTAGAATCAGTTAGGATCAGCAAATATTTATTGCATCTCTTGTCTGGGAAAGGCCTTGAACAAAATGGCTTAGGGGTTATGGTGATGAAATCTGCCAGGATTAGACGAGATCTGCAAATCCATAAATGATTGTCTTTCATGGGGGACTGATCATTGTCATTTCAGAAGTTCTAGGAGACTTTGCGGAAAGGGAAGATTCAAGGAAGACACAGAGGTGGTGATGGTGGGAGGAAGGAGGCTGTGACTATAAGGTGTTGGAGATCAGAGACAATATCTTTTCGTTTTGTGTCTTCATTAACTCCAAGTCTCATATACTAAGACCACAGGGACTCAGGGTACCTGATTCTAGTCCTAGCTCGTACCACCATGTATTTGGACTACATTAAGAATGCATCTGCCCTTCTCTGACCTTGCCTTCTGCAAACTGAGTAGGACCATACACTGGCCTGCTTTACAGAAGGGATTTGCTCAGCTCTATGGAAATGGTGCATCCAAAATTCTTGCAAAAGCAGAGAGAGAGACCCATACATGATAGTCACGCTTCATCATAAGGTACAGATGTCTTCTCAAAAGCAGATCAAAACGAAGTCATGACTCAGGGCACAGATTGTGACTCAACATAGGGTGGCTGAGTGGGATAACTCTGCCTTTCTTGTAACGCTTAATATCGGAGTGATTAAGTGGTAGCATGAAACCCACTGTCCTCTTGGAACATGGTAGCCTAGAAAGGCTGCCTAGAAATCCATAGACAGTCCTTGCTACTGAGGGGGCAGAGAAGACAATTAAGAAGATAATGAGGCTGAGGAAAAGTGAAATTAATTTCTTTTTTGCATGTGAGGGTGAAGGGATCTTTATTTCTCAAAGGAACTGTCTTTTGGAGATTGCAGGTGGCCTGAAGGAGCACACACTGGAAAGGACAGGGTGTGAGAAAGTCAAGAGTGGTAAACCGCCTGGCCTGTCTGCCGCCCGTAGGCAGACAGCCGTAGGAAAGAAGGCCTGTGGCGGACACAGAAGGCATCATTCTGAGCAAATCCTGTTCTCAGTTTGTGGGGATTTTCTCACGGGGTGCAGAGCTATATACAGCAATGTCAGGGCCATCTTGGGGACAGCTAAGAGACTGTATGCCCCCCAAGGCTGAGGAGGTATATGCATAAGGCAATTAACAAAAGCAAGATGCAATCATTTTTGTGCAAACTGCAAAGGTCGGAGCAACAGGGCTCCCAGTAAATGGCCCATCTGAACAGCTAGAACCCTTTGTAAGGGTTAACCCAATACTGGCCCAGAGGGGTTTCTGAGATATAATTTATCTAGCCTTTCAGAGGTCCTGCGAATGAGCCAGTGGGAACATCTCTGAGAAATAATGGATCCAGGGGGTATTGTGGAGCCGCTGAGTTACAGACTACAAGCTGATTCAGATGGAGGGAGGACAGACATTTAGGATACGATTGCTGTTTAGAGAGCTCCAGCTTCTGAGTGGTCAGTTCTTACACATGTGAATTTCTCATGGCCATGGGATCCCTAGAGATTCCAGAAACCCCAAGATCAGTCTGGAAGAGCATCTGAGCACTGTGACAGAGACTCTACCTTAAGTAAGTACCTTGGGTTTACACAGTGGTTGATAAGCTGAACTTCTCACAGAATTTCATGGGTTCTGAATTTACAGGCGCATGGTAGGGGAAGGACCCACACGAAACCTTCGCTGACACTATAGAGACATCTACACAAAACAGAGGAATCATTAAAAAAAAAAAGAAAAGAAAATCAGCACTTCAGTGTATTGGGAATTCAGAGCAAGATGGAAATGTACGTTACCCGGCAGGGGCTCGCAATATTGGTTTTCTGCTGGGACAAATTTTGGAAGCATGACTCTTGGAGATGGCAGTGGGCCTCATCATATGCCATTGCCAGGGATAGATGAGACTAGGTGGGGAGGGTGGTGTCGCTGAGAGGGGTCATCAAGAATTTTATTCTGAATGCATAGCAGCAGGACAGCATCATTCAGAGTCCAGTGAAGCCTTACAAATGATCCCCGAAGAAAATATTTCTAGATCAGCTGCAATTTTACCTGCCCTCTTCTCTCATTTCTGACAGTGGGAATTACACATTTAGGCAGAGCCTAGGATGGAACTTGAGGAGATCTGGAAGGGTCTTCACCCACAATGTTTAGAGATGGCTGAACTATCACAGTGGGAAAGCCAGTGTTGAAGTGGAGGAGTGTGAGTGCCAGGCACGTCACCAGTTCTTTGTGCTGGAACGGACACTCGATGTAGACCTCCTGTTGCATGGTCTCAGCAAGCTCGCGCATGAGCAGTATCAGCCCCATTCAGTGCTGAGTGCGGTGATGCCGCTCAGTCAAGGCCGCACACCGAGCCAGTCCTGTCGAGGATTTGTACTATTTCTGTCCTGCTGGAAAGTGCAGTGGCTGAAAGCTTGGTCGCCGGACTTTGTGTGCCCCCTCTGCGACCGGCGATCCCTGTGACCTTGGCCAGCTTACCTAATTCTCTATGCCAGTCTCCTCATCTGTAAAATGCGGGTGGCCGTAGCCACTCTTGTAGAGACATTGCGGGGTGTTAATGAGTTTGTACAATAGGTGCTTTGAACAATGCCTGACAGATTATCACCATTATAGAAACGTTAACTATTATGACTTCTTTTTTTGTTATTATTACTACACCCTGTTGCATAGACGAGATACTGCCCATGCCCCAGCTTTGTTCCCCAAATGGAACTGTTCTGTAGGAAAGAGATTATCCCTAGGTTCGAGGCATGACCTTGCAAACGAGCTTTCTCAATCGTCTTTGCCAATCCTGTCCCCTAATGTGGCAATGTGATACCAGCAGGTAGGGGAGCGATTAAGAGAGTGGGAAAAGGCCAAAGATTCAAAGTGATTGAGGCAGATATTTTAATTCTTTCTGTCACCGTGTGTTGAAACCAGATATGTTAATAGCTGTACAATCATCCAAAAGTCGTCAGGGCTTTTCGGCCTCAGGGCTGAAAAGTCATCTCCAATATGGTCTGGGTCAACTTCCTCATTGTTTTTACATATACATTTTTTCCTCTTTAGGATCAAACTGTATCTGAGTGGGTTGTGGTGCCCTCGTCCCCTGCAGCCTGTGTCAGAGTACCTCTTGGTTGGATGCGCTCATCTTTCACTTTCAGTAAGGGCTGGGTATTCAGCAGACGTCTGTGGGCAAGCAGCTGAGTGACCGCAGGCTGCTTGCGCCCCTGTGAGCCTTGTTTATCCTCCTCCTCACTGTGACTCTACTCTCTCTTGTCTTTAGCATGTATCCTGCCAACTGCTTGCATACCTTACCGTATTTCATCTTAATCAGGCTTCACAGTCACTTTCTGAAGTTGGAATTATTCTCCCCATTTTCCAGATGAGAACCTCGTGGCTCAGAGGTGAGAAGATTTGCCCCAAGATTTGCAGTTAGTGATAGCATGACATCTCAAGCCCATATCAGGCACCAAGCATAACGTCCTTCCGCTGAGCCGCCCTCCCACCGCGCACCCCCTAAGGCATGGTCCAGTCCTTAGGAGCTTGATGGCTTCCCCAAATCAAGGTGGACTCTTGCTGTTTGCTCTGTATTGTTTTAGTCCAGGTACGTTGTTGCAAATGTTTAAGCCTTCCGTCACATCAGCTGTGCCCTTAATCCCGGTCTTGTATATGCCTAAATGAGAGCGGCATCTATCTGATGTGTTCCAGGAGATCTTATAAATGGTGCTACTGGAGGGACGCTTCTTAAATCTCCTTAATAACCTGCATTTTACTTTCTCTCTGTCTTTATCTGTCGGCATCATGAGTATCTTCCACTCTTCCAGTGCTTTCTGGCTGCCAATTCCATAGCCGCTTAAAATAGAAATTTAACTTCACAGTGCCTCAGCAGGAGACCTCAGCTCAGCACGTTTATTTGGACCCTCAGTTGCCGAAGTTCCTGTGTTGTTGAGACTAGGACCAGTGGTCACAGAATAAGCTCCTTTCTCTCTCTGAGCTCCAGCCAAGAACCACAGTCTTACTTTTCTTGAGAATAGAATTGCCAAAGCCACTTCTGGTAACAGTAGCAGGCTTAAAAGTAGCTCAGGAAATAGATGGGTGGAGGTGGTATGAATTGTGATAGGCAGATGTTGCAAGAGAAAAGCAATAGTTAGATAGAATATATATTATGTTATATATATATATATATAGAATATGTATGTGTGTGTATTCTCTCTGTATACACAGATTGATATCTAAATATAATCTCTCTCTTTATACACACACACACACACACATACACGTGAGTGTTTAAAGGAGTATTGAATGTAGTTGAGAACAGGTAGAAAGGAGAAAAGTGATAAATATAGAGGGAAATGTCCAAGGCAGAGTTCTCTCTATTAATGAAACATGAGCCCATATATGGTCATAAGATCATCTGTTGCCAAAATGTGATCGGGGAAAGGGTCTTCCACCTGAAAATGGGATGGGGAGATTGGGTTGGGGAGATGGAACAAATCGGGAGATTGGGATTGATGTCTACACACTACTGACGCTGCGTATAAAACAGATGACTGATGAGGACCTGCTGTGTGGCTCAGGGGGCCCTCCTTAGCGCCCTGTGGCGACCAAAACTGGCAGGGAATCCAGAAAGGAGGGACCTACGTACGCAGAGCTGATCCATTCTGCTGCACAGAATGGGAAACTAGTGCAGCACTGCAAAGCAGCTCTACTCCAATAAAAATTAATTAAAAAGAGAAAAAAAAGCAGTGATACAAATGAGATGAGGCTGGTCCGTAAACCTACACAAAAACAAAGTATTCGCGTTCCCTAGTAATCAAAGAAATGAACATAGCAATGTGATGCCACACAACATCCTCAAAATGTGTTTTTTTTAAATGCCAGCATCCAGTCTTGGCAAGAATGAAGGGAAAAAGACACTCTCCTGGGGCACTGGCAGAAATCTTTATTGAATACAACCTTTTATGAAATGCGACTTCCATTCTTTCATTTAAGAAACAAACAGGCATTGTTTATGGAGCACTTGTTCTGTGTGAGACATTGTTCTAGGGGCTGTAAATGCAGCAGTGAGCAAAATCGACTCAGCCCCTACCTGCTTGGAGCTGACATTCTCGTGAGCGAAAAGAGAAATAAACAAACAAGCAGACATATAGTGTGCAGGTGGAGGTGGAGGGTAGTGTGACGGGAGAGGGCGGGCTGACTTGGTAGAAGGGCAGTGGCGGTCCTCAGTGAGACGTTGGGATGGGGCAGAGGTCTGTAGAAAGTCAGGGGAGAGCCCTGCAGACATCTGGGAAGAGCATTCCAGCAAGAATCAAGTCCCTGAGGTCAGCTTGCGTTCGGGGAACAGTGCGGAGACCTGCTGGGGCTGCAGTGAGGTGGCCAGGAGGAAGGAGAGCGGGTGCCTTGGGGCAGGGGCAGATCCCTCTTCCCTTCTCTACCACCATCCTTGTCTCTGTCCCTGGTTTTTTAAAGAAGATGTAAATGCTTCCATTTTAAGAAATTTCCCATTCTAAGAAGTAATTATTTGTGTGAAAAATAGGAACTCTATTGGAGTGTTTGGGGAGAAAAAAACAGCAAAGCAAAGCATATCACGGAACATCTAGAGTCATTCAGAATGCGGGCGGAGAAGCACGGCTAGAAGGTGGGATGCAAAGAGGGAACCTGGGAAGCAGGGCCCGCAGCGGCACCTCCCTGATGTCCGGCTGTCAGGATGAATGCCCCATGCATAGAGCACTTAGCAGCATGCCTGGCACACCGTGCACGCTGGATCAGTGGCACTCATGATGACTTTTATTGATATGGACAAATTTTTTGGTAACCTAAGTTAAAAAAAGCATAAGGTCCAGAATATTGTGTATAGCGTGCACTTTTCAAAAAGATCCCTGGTATCTGAGTGGTTATCTTGGGTGATAGGCTGTGAGTGAATTTCAGTCTCTCCTTTTTACTTACCTGCAGCGTCTAATATTTCTTTCATGAATGTCTGTTACTTGGGTAATGGGTGTTTTAATAGTAGGATGTGGTGGACCAGTGAACAGTTCTTGCTAGAAAAAAGACCCAAGGCAGAGACATGTGCTTTAATGCAGAGTTTGCTAAATTTCTAAGTCATTTGTCCTAAATCAAATTTAAATGGACTCAGTCTTTTTTTTTTCCTTGACCTTGGCCTCAGCAACTATAGTTATAAAAACCAAATATTTGGTAAGTAACTTACGCAATGCAGTATACACTAAAGTAGCTATCATGCCCTTGAAAACAAACTGATCCATCCTCACCTTGCCATCCACCTGGAGAGATCTACTGTATCTGCTTGGCTTTATTACTCCTGTTTAAGAGTTGAGTAAAGGGTTCCAAGGCTTTAAAAGAATGACTTGAAACCATTGGTTTAAACATTAAACAGTCTCTAAAGGGGATTTAACAATGGTAGATTTTGTCCTCAGTTCAGTCACTGTGTTGAGCTCTTCTGGAGGACGTGCATGGCTCTGACATACCCCCACAGGCTAAGTGGGAAGAGGAGGCATATAGGAGACTGTGTCTTGCCACCTTTGTGACCCCGATATAATTGCCCTCAAAGATTGAATGAATTCACAAAGGTATATGTGAGCTATATTCAAGGCAGCCTCTTCTGGCAATGAAATACTCCATAGGAAGCCTGAGAGTGCGAGCGTGCCGGTCCAAGCAGCCCGGGAAAGGGATGTTGTTGTTTGGTCACTTAGTCGTGTCCGACTTTTGTGACCCCATGAACTGCAGCATGCCAAGCTTCCCTGTCCTTCACCAGCTCTTGGAGTTTGCTCAAACTCCTGTCCGTTGAGTCAGTGATGCCATCCAACCATCTCATCCTCTGTCGCCTCCTCCTCCTCCTGCCCTCGGGGTCGGGACAGCCAGTGGCATTGGAGGGAAGGATCTGACTTCATGGAAATGGAAAGGGGACATTCCACATATAGGAAGTGGTTGGCGCAAAACCATGGCCCCGAGCTTGTGTCTGTTTTTCATCACAGAACCATAGAGTGTTAGAACTGAGCTAGAAGGGACCTTAGGCTCCATCGCACCTGACCCTCCTTATTTCAGAGATAAAACATGAAGGCTCTGATAGGGGGAATGTCCTGGCAAAGGCCTCGATCTTGTAATAAAGATGTAAGGGTGCTAAACCCGAAACCCCCAGCTCTTGACTCCCAGAGTATTGACTCCACAACTACTGACTCTTGACTCCACAGTTATTCTACCAGCAGAACATTTCCATTTTCCATGGTGCACGTGCTATTCTGTAACTCTGAGAAAATGTCTTTGTATGGTCAAGTAAATTTGGGAATTGCTTCAGTGATTTACCCTCTTCTTGGAAATCAAATTATATATAAGCACATTCAAGGCTCTGACAAAGTCCTGTCATGGAGATTTTAATTTATTTTTATTTAGTTCTTAATGTTTTACATGGGGCTTCCCTGGTGGATCAAATGGTAAAGAACCTGCCTGAAAGGCGGGAGATCCAAGTTCCATCCCTGGGTCAAAGGTTCCCCTGGGGAAGGCAATGGCAGCCCACCCCCAGTATTCCTGTCTGGAGAATCCCATGGACAGAGGAGCCTGGCAGGCTATAGTCCATGGGATTGCAAAGAGTCTGAGCAATTAGCACTGAGTGACTAGCACTGAATTTTCTATGTAGCTTACTCTGGGAAACTCTACGCTAGGCACATCTGTCTCCCATAAAAAATAAGAATATTGTGAGTATGGAAAATTTTTATATAAGCAATTCTGATGGTCCGTATTATTTCAGACATGATTATCATATTAAGAAAATAAAGATGAGTAAGAAGGGCAGTTTCCCAGCTTTGATATAAATTTCACCTTCGTTCCCCTCTCTTTCTTCTGCTTTGCCATTCTGCTTTCCCACTGTTTGTCTTTGCCTCCTTATTCTCCTCGTCTATCCTTCTTTCAGTTTATTCCGGCTTCCCCCTTACTTTTCTTTGTGGAGTTACTGTATTCCACAGTCTGGACAATCTCCAATGTGTAGGACGTCTTTCTGATCTGAAGCTCTGCTGGTCTGATAATGAGACAGATGTGCATTGTGAGGTCATACAGAGAAGCTGGTACTGAAATTGGAGCATCACAGCATGTTAAGGAGAAGAGAGGAGATCTGTCTGCGTGAGCCATGAAGGGTGGCTGGATGGAGGACGGGCCTTCCAAGTGGAGAGTGGGAGATGGAACAGTGCATCCTGCCTGGAGAATGGGCCCAGAGGGGAAGCTCAAGACAAAGTCTAGGGATAGACTGTATACAACCTTAGAACTGCTATCGAGTAATCTGTGTTTGCAACATTGTTGGTAACTCTTAAGAAGAGAATGGGCTTGATCAGATCTGCGGTTGAGAAAGGCAGAGAGGGAAGTCGGGGAAGGGGAGAGGGGAGTCTGGTGGCCGGGTAGTAGGTTATCAAAATTGCTCCAGTGGCCAATAGAAGGTCTCCTTCTCGGCTTAGGGAAGTGGCAAGGGAGTGGGTGGACTGGAGAAACAGTGATGGAGGGACACAGGAAAGGGGGGGTTAAGGATGGCTTCCTCCAAGGTTGTGCCAGACCTAGGCCTGCTCTCTCTAAACAGTGCTTCCAGAAACAGCAGGGTCTCAATTATCTCACCGTGGGCTGTGAAATTCTAAAAAAAATAGTTCTCAAAACAAAATTAAGTTTAATTTGCTTTAATTGAAAAATAAACACATGCCATGTACAGCACTCTTTGGAGGAAGAGGAAAAGCTAGAAAATGAAGTGAGCAGTTGGTTGTGGTAGACCCTTAATTATTAGAAATTCAGAATGAGAATTGGTATTGGTTGAGGACATTAATTAGAGTTAAATTCAGGAATGGGACTTGTAGGCCTTCTCTGTAGGTACTGGTTTTCTTAAATCTCTCAAGAAGTTGTTTTTATTATTATGAAGAGCATTATAATGGAATAGAGTCTGTAAAAATACCGAATCACTATGCCATATACCTAAAATTAATACAGTATTGTAAATCAATTATACTTCAATTTAAAAAAATGAACATTGTAAGGCGGTTGTGGAATAAAGGAGTACAAGTAAAGAATCTGCCTGCAAGGCTAGAGGTGCAGGTTCGATCCCTGGATCAGCAAAACCCCTGGGGAAGGAATGGGCACCCCACTCCTGTACCCTTGCCTGGGAAATCCCATGGACAGAGGAGCCTGGTGGGCTACAGTCCACGGGGTCACGCAAGAGTCAGACACAACTTAGTAAGTAAACAACAGCAACAATGAAACATGGGGTCAGACAACTGGGGTTGGTCTTTCTCTGTTGTGTTAGCTGTGTGAGCTTTGGTGAGTCCTTTCATTTCTTCACCTCAGGCTCTTCATCTGTGAAGTGAGGATACTAATCTCTACATTATTGGATTCCTTTGAGGATTATATAATTAATATACTTGAATGTTCTAACACACTGCTAAGAAATGATGGAGAAGGAGGGGGAAGATGAAAGAGGAAAAGGAAGAACAGGTGAAGGAAGGTTGACAGGAGGTGGAGGGAGAATCCTGCAGTGAGTCCCGGGGAGGCACTCAGCCGCGGGATTTTTCCGGAGCCTACCCTGTTCCCCTGCTGGGGGCTACAATGGCAAGAAACAGCTGAGCCTCGCCTCTGTGGCACCTCTGACAATCAGTACTCTCAGCATCTAGGCCATAGCATGGAGTCAGAGAGGAAGGCTGGGTGAAGGGAGGTGCTTGGAAAGACTTGAGTTGTGTTTTGGGAGCCTGTATCTCAGCTGGACCGTCCTCTTTCTCTTCGCAGCCACTCTGCCTTCCCCGACCAAGTTCGGATACCATGGCTCTGACGTAGGTTCCACATGAGGACACAGTCTGACAGTCACTTTGACATCAAAGTGGTGGCAGCTTGGAATTTTTAAGGTTTAAGTGTCTCATTCTAATGATACCAGCGTGTTAGAATCATAGTTGTAGAATCTTAGGATAATAAAAACTGAGAGTCAGAATCTCATGGACTCGTAGAAAGTAATATTAATGGAATATAAAAATCAAGTCTTAGTACCACCAACTCTTAAAAATCATAGACTCAAGAAATTAGAGTGTTGTGGAAGAGAATGGCATTTTGTGGTTATCTGGTCCACCCTCCTTCCTAGTTCCTGGAAAATACTAACATAGCATTAAAACTACAACCATTCCTGAGAATCTTTGTACAGGTTAAAGGTATCCATGAAAGAAATACAATGCCTAATAACGCTGATGGTGATACATTGGCCAAGGGCCACTGCTGTTGGAGACAGGTGGAATTTCTGAAGATCATGAATGTCCTCAATGGGCGAGTAGGGAGGGCCATCGTTGACTTTACTCTACCCGAGACAAACAAGTAATAGAAAGCTTGAAGCAAAATTGAAGTCATGGACTTTGCTCACTGACCATCCCTGCTGTGCTTATTCATGGTCATTTTAGAAAATAGTCCCCTGAGCATCGGTCTTCTTTCTTAGGACTGTAAGCTCTGGGAGGGTGGGAGTGATATATGCTTCCATGTGACTTCTACAAGGCTTCTAGAAAAGTGCTCCCCATAGATGGACCCTTGAGGCCTGCTGCCTTATTATCTTTTCTCTCCGTAGCTTCCTCTTGTTTAGCGAAGGTCCACTAGTGTTGATCCCTGTCCTTGCTTGTGTTTCCTCTGAAGTGCTGGCTTGTAGGGCCAAGACTTTTCTTAAAACAAACAAACAAACAAAACCTGACGTCCATTTTGGGTGGGGTCGTTGTTTCCTCCGCATCCTCTCACGGGCACAGAAAGAACCAGGACTAAGAGTGTGTCGGCTCTTTGCTTTACACAGTGGAAGCTGTGTGTGTGTGTGTGTGTGTGTGTGTGGTGTGTGTGCACCCTGTGTGGGCATGTGCTGCTCACATAAAATGTGAGTCTGATTGCTTGCACAAGCATATACAGTTGTATCTAAACGTGCTCCTGGATTCCTGTGTGCATTCCTATGTGGATAAACGTGTGTGACGCGAATGTGCTTCTGAGTAGGCTGCTGCTGCTGCTAAGTCACTTCAGTCGCGTCTGACTCTGTGTGACCCCATAGATGGCAGCCCACCAGGCTCCCCCGTCCCTGGGGCTCTCCAGGCAAGAGCACTGGATGGGCTGCCAGTTCCTGGCGTGTAAATGATTACGTGGCTCTCGACATCTATTTGGTGAGCATCTCCTCCATATCTGATATTGAAGAAAGCGCCTCCATAGACTCACGTCTGTTGCATTTACAACTATGAAATAAGCATTAGAGCTTCTATTTTGAAGATATGTCAACTAAGGCTCTTAGGATTGAAGTGATCAGGGCTGGCATTTGGAATGGAGTCTCTTTATGGAAGACGTGTTTGTATGTTTTTGTGTTTGAGTGTATTGTTATGTGGGTAGGGGAGTGTGTGTGTGCACCTACAAGTTTGCTCATGGGTATATAGGTCCATTTATATTTCTCTTCTTAACGTGCATTTCTTAATACCTGTGGATGTCTCTCTATTTATGTATGTGTGTGTATGTATATGAGTATGTATGTAGTAAATATGTATACACTGGCTGAAACAGTAATAATCCAACAGAGCAAATCTGTGTCTTTGGATCTGGGGGTCAAGAGACTGTGGAGAAGCACATCCATGAGGCAGAGAGTGGAAGCTTAGTATAATTCATCCACAGTGCTGATATGACCATGTGCTTTGCAAGGATTGTTCACTACGAGTTATTAACCCTAGAGATTTTTTTTTTTTTTCCAAAATAAGTATATTCAGGACCAATCCAGACCCACTGAATCAGATCTTCCTTGGTAGTGCCCTGATTTGAATGTAAAGTCCCCTCAGGAATTCTGAAGAGCATCCTTAACTGACAACCTCTGCTGTCTGGCAGCCTTCCTCCAACAGAGGTTCCCAAAGACTGGTGTGTGTCTGCATCTTTGCAGATATTGATTGATAGGCAGGAACCCAGTCTCCACAGTCCTGGAGCCTCCTTCAGAAGTTCATGGTCTGGACCCAAGATGCTTTTGAAAAGCATCAGACGTGTCCATTTCAGGCAACCCCAAGACCACAGTGAGTGAAATATTAAGGGAGGCTTTAAAGATAGAAGCAGAGAGAAGCAAAGAAAGCAGATATCCGAGGGCATCCATGATATGGACGCTGAAGGAGGGGAGAGAGATAAAGAGTTGGGAGAAAGGATGCAGAAGGGTATCAGAATGTTCTTGTGTGGTCCCTCTGGAAGGTGCAGGAGGAGTAAAAACCCACAGGGATTATTTTCTCTGTGTTCCACTGATGTTATTTCCACAGGAACTCTCTGAGGCAGGCCCTGTTTCTCTGTTTTACAGATGATGTGACTGAGGGTCAGATTTAAGTTATTTTTTTGAATTTGCACAGGTACAGAGCTGGGATTCGAACCCAGGTTTTCCTGCCACATGCTGGCAGGAAATAAGTATTAGAGCTTAATACTCTGAATACTCCCCCAAACGTCCCTTCCCTATTTCCTACGCTGAGGTTTTTCTCAGACCCTGACCTGAACCCACATAAATCTCAAGCAGCCTGACACCACGCCAAGCCACATAAACATCTCAAATTCACTGTTCTGATGCTCTGAGGGGCTGAAATAGAACTTTGAAATTCTTCTTCACTTTTAATTAAAAAAAGATTTAGGCCAACCCTGGGTTCCCAGTTCTATTTAACTGCGACTGCTTTTAACCGTTGCTGTATTTTTATTGTTGCAAATGTGACGCACTGATCCATCTTCCTTGTAATGCTCCTCGGGTTCTGCTCCATCTGTTGGAGAGAAAACATTTGCAGAAATCTCTCGGCTTCTCTCCAAGGGCTGAAACTTCGGTTGTAGCAAGGATTACAGTTCCGGAAATGGACTTGGCCATCGGTGAAATCAGGAAATTGGGAAAATCTATTTCCAGTATCTTTTGGACGATCGTTCCCCCAAACTCAGTGCTCTCCTACATGAGTGGCCAGTGCCGTTACAGTGTGCGTCTGGGGGCGCCCGGGCACCTCAGCATTAGGCCTGTGCACTCACATTTACAATGGAACCATCCATTCTGTTCTCATTTTTGTCTGTACTGTATTTCAAGCTAGATCCTAAAAACTGGGGTTTTTCTAATAACCTATCATTCATTCCTAATAATAAGGACTATGCTTGGTGTAGAAGGGGTTTAGAACTCACACGTTGGTAGACTGAGTTCACGTCCTTTCTTTGCCATGTTTTAACCCAGCAAAGCACTCAAACTCTCTGAGCCTGGATTTCCTGGGAAAGCCCTGGGATGGCCTAAGGATCAAATGGTTTAATTAAAGCCCAGATGTTCTGCGGATTGTGAAATGCTGCACTCATGCTATACATACCCAGTATGCTTTGTCAGCGTATTTTGGTGGTTCATTCCTTCTGTTATTTATTTATGAGACATTTGCTGAATGAATGCTGTGCTTTGGTGTGGGGGACTCTGACATGAATGGGACAAAAGGTACACGCTGCAAGCCCACGTGTATGGCGGCGTGTTAGCGCATTTGTGACCTCTTTTCCTGGGGAGTCAGGGGATTCTTCAAAGAGTGGATGACCTTGAACTGAACATTAAAGAATAAGGGGTTTGTAAGGTTCAAGTTGGGGAAAGGGTGAGGAGAGCATTCTTGGCAGAGGGATTGGTTTCAGAAAAAGGAAAAGAGAGGCAAAACAGATCGGGACATGCTGAAATTATCTGCAGGGAACCTAGAAAGTAAAGGCAGAGATTCTGGGCAGAGGTACGGAGAGAAAGGCACGGGGAATGATGAAGTAGTGACAGTAGCTGAACGTTGACATCCAGAGGTGGGAGGGAGCCACTGACATGTAATCAAGGAAGTAACCCAGTGTGATATTATGATTTGTAATAAGAAATATAAATGAGGTCTTCGTCCCGCTTTCTGGCACAGACCTCTGAAAACTCTTGGAATTTCCTTAGTGATGAGCGCTTTTTTTATGTTAATGAGATACCTTTTGGAAAGCACCTAAGGATGGGGGCTGGATGCCAGTGGGGCCCACCAGGTGATTAGGGGGCTGGGCCTTATCCCCCAACCTCTGGGGAAGGGAGAGGGGAATAGGGGTTGCATCAGTCACCAATGGCCAGGGATTTTGTCAAGAAGGCTCATGTGATGAAACTTCTATAAACCCCCCAAAAAGAGGGTTTGGCGAGCCTTGGGTTGGTAAAGATGTAGAGATATGGAGAAAGTGATGCCCTTCCTTGCCCTTTGCATCTCTTCCACCTGGCTGTTCTTGTAGTTATAGCTGTATTTTCTTAAAATAAATTGACGATCTAGTGAGTAAATGGGTTGCCTGAGTTCTCTGAGTCACTTTGGCAAACTAAACTCCTGGTGGGCATTGTGGGGACCTCTGCTCTCTAGCCAATCGATCAGAAGTAGAGGTATTTATAGCCTAGGCTTGTGACTGACATTCTTAGATAGGGGGTCACTGGAACCTTCGGTCTGTAAGCAGTTGGTCAGAAGCACAGATAATAACCTGGGTTTTCGAACAGCATCTTCAGCCCAAGGTGCACGGTCTCTGGGTAGATAGTGTCAAAATTGAGTTGAATGTTGGGACACCCAGCTGGTGTCTGAGGATTGCGTCTTGTTGTTGTGGGAACCACAACTCCCCCAACCCTGGTCACATGGCCATTGTTCTCAGAAGACCTAAAGACCCAGCGATAACAGTAGATGGCTCTTTACTGGACTGTTATTTTATCGAATGCTCAGAAAACTAAGATGCTATAGAAGAGGTGCAATTCAGCTGAAACAGAAAGTGAGGTGACAAGAGTTGACATGATTTGACCATTTAGAGAGTGGGCCCCACAGCTTGAGTCAGAGCCACATCTGTCTGCCTGTAGTCTCTGCTCTTTACCGACTCACTATCCACATTGGCATTTTAGGAATTCCCGGTTCACTTGGGAAGGAGCGGGTAAAGAGAAAGAGGCTGAACAAGTAACAGATTGTGGTTACTCCCTGAGGGTAAAGAAAAAACAACAAAAAAAATCCTTGTAGAATTCTAAAAAGGAGTCAGTCTGGTAGTGGGATTCCAGCATCTTTCGCTGCTTTTTCAGGGAGGCACTTTGGAGAAAGGAGGAAAATCTATGTGGCAACTTCTCACCTATGGAGTGGGAGAGGAAGTGGAGCCCTCTGGCTTTTGTTAATTAACATCCTTCGCATCAACTCTAGCCGGCTCTTAGGAAACACCTAACATTTCTGGATAATGTCATGGAAGCTGTCTTCCTTGGCAATCCACCAGACACAGAACCCCAAAGTGAGAAGGCCGTAAAACAACCCATAAACTTTATTTTTTTTTTCTCTTTCTATAATTACATTTTTATGGCATTTTAAAATTCCTTGAAGGAAGAGCCATAGAATCACAAACTCTGTGGTCTGAAATGTCTCTGAGATGTTCAGCCTCTTTCTCCGTCTGTGAATGCCGGCACCCACACCTCTCAGCCCGGCTTCCTCTATCGCTGGAGTCTCTGCCTGCTGGGCTTTTCTGCCATTCTGTGCTGTTATTCTTTGGTCGAAAATTATGGATTGATGGCTTTCAAATGCAGATCCAAAATTTGTTGTCTAAATGTGAAGGACTGTCTTTTATTCTGTTTTCTGTCGCTGGTTAAAATGTACTTTCTTTTATAAAATGCTAGTAGTAGGACTTTTGATTTCTGTTTAGCTAAATGTTCTTTCCTTGAACAAGAACATGTTGATAACTTCCCACTGGTTCCCAAAATTGGTTTTATGAATTTGACTTGGCCATGGAATCAGAAAGAATACTGTTGATGGTGTAGGTCACACACAATAAGTATGTTTTTCTTTCCACGTTTGACTGCAGGAGATTGCTGTCATAGCTTTGTGTGGTTTGTCATCGCCTGTAATACCTTGGTAATGTCTAGCACCTACTAGGTTATCATTAAATATATGATAAGTAAGTGAATCTCCAGGTAATCAAAAATGTATTGAGTATCTTTTCTGCATTCAGGACTGCTTAATGTTGAAATATACACAGTAGTATAATAAATTTCAGCCACAAATTTCAACCATGAGCTTACAGTTAAGGCTTTCGAGTTGGCTAAGATTAGTGCTTAAGGATCAGGTTCTGGAACCAGACGGCCTGGGTGTGAGCCCACTCACTAGCTGCATAACCTCAGGCAGTATCCCTAACGATGTACATACCTGTCTGTAAAGTGGGTTATGATAAAAGCCTCTTAAAGTGGCTATGAAGAGTTTACCCAGGTAAATTTTTAGAGCAGTACCTGATACATAGGAAATCCTCAGTAGATTCTGACTCTCATCATTGAGACTTACATCATCAGACACAATAGAACAGGTAGCCAAGGCTGACCTTGATTCCCAGCATACATGGTCCTGCTCCTGGTTGATTAGTTGAGTAAACTTGGAAGAGTTGCTTAACCTCTTTGTGTAAATCCAAATTCAGAATAGTCAGTAAGACTTTAGTAAGCTAACAAGTGTAGGATGGAGAAGTTGAAAAAGACTCCGTGAAGAGGGACCGTAGAGGATGAACAGTCTGTTGCTATGCAGAAGGCAGTGTGACGGGTGGCTGGAAAGGTGAAGTAGCCTACAGAAAAGGTCTGGGCCACCTAGTTTCCTCCTTCTGGAAAGTTCTTTGAAGTATCCATAAGTTTATTCTTTTTCCTTAGGGTGGAGACATTGATATGATTGCAGCTGAGACATTCTTTTTCACAGAGACACATAGAGACAGAACCTCCGTTTCCCCCCCAAATTCATTACCTTGACAAAGACCTGCTTATTATAAAGGTGTTGATGAAAAGTTGCAAATGAAACTAAGGGCGTTCCGGTTGTTAGAATGTTGTTCAGGGACTGGAATTGTTACCAAGTATACTTAAGATGGGATCAATCTGGTAAAGTTTTCTGTGTGACGTGAGTGGAATCAGATGTGTTTGTGAATATTCAAGAGGCAGAGGTTGTGGGTGCTTCTGGCTCCGTGGATTTTGCTTGTTGTCAGAGATTAGGCTGCCATCTGGATAATACCTGCATCCAAGATGTTGCATAGATTCTTGCTGATTTTCAGAACTTTGTCAACAATGCCTTTTGTTTATCTTCATGCAGAGAAAAAAAATAAATGCTAGAACTTTAAGATTAGGAGAAGAGATTGGTCATGTAGGGTGGGGGCGAGAAGTCTGAGGCTCAGTTTTTCACTGCTTGGTGGGGGACCTTGGCAAACCACAGCTGGAGCTGAGTTGAAAAAAAAAAAATCAGGCTTGAGCAGAAGATGGGGAATGGATTATCTATTTGAGTGTCTCTCTTGGTAAAGCCCCAGTATCTGTACAAACGGATGGGAGCTGTGGCGTTTGAGGTTGACTGCATGGCCAGAAACTGGGAGATTGCAGGGAAAGGCCTAACCTCAGCCCTGGGCACGCATTTTACCTGGAGTACCTTGGCAGCCCACCTGTCCACTCACACGCTCATCTGCTCATGCAATGAGCATGTGCAAGAAGGCTCGCCTTTGTCCTAGAGGCTGTGGTTAAAACGATAAAGTAGAGATGTCTCTGCTCTTAATGAGTTTAATCAATTGATGAAAAACCTACCACGTGCCAAATACGATGTAAAAGTGAACTAGACAGTGTGGGATTTACTTTTAAAGAGCTTAAAGTCTAGGAGAAAGATTACTATTAAACAAATAGAGTATGATATGAGTGTGCTAGAGCATATATATATATATTCTAAATAATAATAATAACAGTATATATTTATTGAGTGTAGGGCTTCCCTGGAAGCTCAGTTAGTAAAGAATCTGTCTGTAGTGCAGGAGACAGCCTGCAATGCAGGAGACCCAGGTTAGATTCCTGGATCAGGAAGATCCCCTGGGGAAGGAAATGGCAACCCCCTCCAGTATTCTTGCCTGGGAAATCCCATGGACAGAGGAGCCCTGTGGGCTACAGTCCATGAGGTCACAAGAGTTGGACACGACTGAGCTACTAAACCACCGCCATATTTATTGCGCATTTATTTACTATGAATGAGGCGCATACATAGTATGCGCATTTATTTACTATGTAATAAAACACTTTATTATATGTACTTCTCAAACAATTTTCCCCGCTCCCGTCAGAAACAGGTAGAGTACAGTTACTCTCCAAATTTTACCAATAGGAAAACAGGTTCAGGGATGTTAGGTAAGTTGCCCAAGGAAACGGAAAACAGCAGCAGAGAGGGAAGCAGGCGGATGTCTGCAGGCCTCGGTGCCTGCCCGCTAGGCCTCTCTCCCTCTGCTCCAGCCTCCCTGACGCACGATAGGGGCTCTGGAGGAAGGGGTGGGGTAGGGGCAGGAAAAGATGCTTAAGCTGTGGGTCCAGTTAGGGTTCATTAGGAGGACACGTCCAGGCAGAGCCACCCGGGGTGCCAGGAAAGAGTGGTCTGAACCATCACAGACTGTGGAGAAAGAATAAAGTGAGAGTGAAGTCGCTCAGTCCTGTCCGACTCTTTGCGACCCCATGGACTATAGCCTGCCAGGCTCCTTCGTCCATGGGATTTCCCAGGCAGGAATACTGGCGTGGGTTGCCATTTCCTTCTCCAGGAGATTTTCCCAGCCCAGGGTTTGAACCCAGGTCTCTGGCATTGTAGACAGATGCTTTACCGTCTGAGCCAACAGGGAAGAATTGAGAAAGAATAATTAGCTCTAAGTAGGTGGGTTGGGGACAGCCAAGGAGTCAGGGCAGGAGAGGGACAGCCCCATCCTTCCACACAGCACAGCCATGGAAAGGGAACCGTGTCTCAGATTGTGGTACAGTCAGCCCTCTATATCCATGGATGTGGAGCCCGCGTGTTCAGATGGTCCACTGTCCCGTGCCATTTTATACAAGGGACTTGAGCATCCTTGGATTGTGGTTTCCATGGGGTGTCCTAGACCCAAGCCCTGAGAATATCAAGGGACAACTTTATCTGCCAGGGATCACTTGCTTCTCAGAGACTGAATGAGAGAGGAAGAATTCAGTGACCTGATTAGGAGATAAAGAGACCCTACAGAGATAAAGAAGAAGGAGGCAGGTATTAAGTGTAGAAGATGGGCTTCCAGGTTTAGGAACTCCTTTGAGGGGAATAGACAGCTTTCAAACAGGGTGTTGTAGGTGGAGTAAACGTTTTGAAGAAGCCAGATCTGTCAAGTTCAATGCAAATGCAGCGAGTGTGGCAAGTGCAAGTGAATGAGTCAGGAAAAACGCTGCCTGGTGCCAGGCGGGGAGTGGAGCGGTTGTTAAGTTCAGGGTTTATGATTGGAAGAACGTGACCCATATAGCCAGCTTTCTCTTGCTGATGTGTTTTTAATCGGCTGTTCTAAAATTCACCCTTCGCTGACTCCATGTCTCATTCCCCAGAGGCAACGTGGAGCAATCTGCTTGCATCTGCACTTCACGCAGCCGCGGGTCCTTCTCCCATCACACCTGGTGGGACACACCTTGGACGCAGCACAGCAGCCGAAGTAGCACTGCGCTGCGTGGCCTGAAGGGAGCACAGCCCTGAGAACAGTAGGAGCACTCGGCGCACACTTCCTAAAGTAGGAGCACTCGGCGCACACTTCCTACGTTCCGCGCACATGGCCAACTGCTTTACATGCGTTCATTGGTTTAATCCAGGCGACAGCCCACTGTATTGCTCTATCTTATAGATATGCAAACTGAGGCAAAGAGCAATAAGGCAACTTGCCAAACTTCGTAAGTCATTAATGGAAAACCTAAGATGCAGACTGTCGATGTGTCAGTTCCAGAACCGCGTGCTCCGTCTCTCTAGTATACTGTACGCTTGCTGCTGTGGATAGAGTTTCTAGCACAAACGTGGGGGCAGTTCTTATAAGGAGAGTTACGTTTGAGAAATAGGAATGAAAGTAGCGTCAGGCCATTGCTAATACCATGGAGCTAATTTTGCTCACAACTCAGCGGTCACCCATGGGGGACGCTTACTGGTCGCTGGTCTGGAGCTCTCCCACGCGCTGCGCGTGTTAACTCTGGGTCTAGTGCCAGGCCGTGATGAAATGCAAGTCAGATTCCTTCCCACTTTGTGGATACAGAAGTGGGGGCTTAGACAGTGAGGTAATATTCCCAAGTGATTTGTGGTAGTTGGCAGATTTGGGGCTCAAATTGAGGCTGATCTAGTACCAAAGTCCTTGTTCTTATGGGAGGTATTGTGCAGGCCGTTTCCCTTCTCTTTGTTTCTGCTTCTTTGTCCTAAAACAAAGGAATTAGATCAATGTTTCTGCATTGGCAGCCTTTTAGGTGCCACCTTAGCAATTTCTGCTCTGTGTTTGTTCCATTTATGCTACTTATCCTTCTTTAAATTAATCCACTTCTTATATAAATGCGTACATTTACAAAGGAAGCTCTCTATCACGCTCACTAATTTGTTTTTAAAAAGCATAATGTTCACTAAATAGATGGTAACTGTACAAATAATACAATGAAAACAAAACCGGTGTAAAGATATTCTACTTTATAGTCTAACTTATACTTTCAGCTATAGTCTTGCCCGCCCAAGTCTCTAATCTCTAGCCCTGCCTTCTTTGGGGAAAAAAAAAAAAAAAAACCTAAAAATGTTAGAGAGGGGCTTTAAAGACAGTAGCTGCAAAGGGGGCCTTTCTCCTTGAATTAACCAGGATTGAGAGTTGAAAATAGAATTTTTTTCACTATACGACTTAAAGGTACTTTATGAGAAATTGGATCTCTCCTTATGGCTCTGTCTGTTCTGGCCAGCTTGAAATGCTAGGAATCTGGGAATCTGGGAATCTGTAGCATCTTTCCAGCTCTTGCATTCTTGAATTCTAAGAATCTGCAAAAGCTCCTCCAGTAGAGAGATCCAGTTTGAGAGACTTGATTGTGTGGTTAAGTTGAGGGTATGACTCTAGACTGAGCTCTGGAAGAAGGAAGTAAAGAGAGCTGTTGTTATGCCCTAGCTGTCCGGGAACATCTATAAGGGAGACAAGGATTAGAGCCCATAAAAAGCTCNCAGTTTGAGAGACTTGATTGCGTGGTTAAGTTGAGGGTATGACTCTAGACTGAGCTCTGGAAGAAGGAAGTAAAGAGAGCTGTTGTTATGCCCTAGCTGTCCGGGAACATCTATAAGGGAGACAAGGATTAGAGCCCATAAAAAGCTCATTGCTGGCAATTTGTTTCTAGAGCCATGTCCCTCCATTCTAACCTCTTCACTCTTTTATCATTCCCCCCGATGCCCATCAGCTCCCTACTCTACAGCCCTTCCCACGAGTCTCATCTGCTTGTCCTCCCTCGCTTGCCAGAGAACGGAAAGGACTGACTTCCATGTGGAAAGCGGTGCGTCTAGTGAGGGTGTGCCTTTCTAAACCTCCTTTTAGAGCTGAAGTAGAGTTGATTTATATGTTGTGCTGGTTTCCAGTGTACATCAGAGTGACTCAGTTTATATGTAGATAGAGATATATTTCAGATTCTTTCCCCTTATAGGTTATTACAAAATGTTGACTATAGTTCCCTGCACTATAGTAGGTCTTTGTTGGTTGTCTGTTTTATATACAGTGGTGTGTGCCTCCTAATCCTAATTTATCCCTCCCTTGCCTTCAACAGTTCTGCAGGGACAATTAACAAGAACCATGGATTTAGTCTGTTCCCATCATTGACTGAGCATTTGGCATGTGTGATTTCACTTTCTCCAGCAACACAATGAAATGAGTGAGAGTTAGTGTCTCATTTGACACATCTGAAGATGAGATATGGCGAGTATTGGTAACTTAGTTAAGTCCCTCCGCTTCTGAGGCCTGTAGAGTCTTTCCGTGGTGGTGAGGTGTGACAGGTGTGCCTGGGTTGGGAAAGACTGGGTGCTTGGATTGGGGGCAGTTGCTGGACCATCCCTACACTCTGGGAGTGGGCACACTGTCACACATCTCTGCTCGGCCTTTCTTTGTTCACTGATAAACTGATGATGCTAATGAGACCCTATCCATGGATGTGAGACCCTTGGGGGCCAATTAACTTCACTTTAGTTCAGCTGCCAGGAACCTCAGAACTAAATCCAGATCAATGAACTCTTCCCAGGTACCTGGTAGCATCTCTTCCTTCATTCATTTGAACTATTCTTTGTTCCATTTTTATTTTTAATTGTCTTGACTTATATCTTATTTAATTTTGTAATATGACTTTACATGGGTCTGAGGGTAGGTGGGGAATGGATTCTAGATAAATCAGTAAAATCTCTTTAGTATCATCTCAGTAGAGGGAGGATGGCTCTTGGGTCCTCTTCTGGATGGAGAAGAGGAGGTTGTTCCTGAGTATATGACTTGGAGAGGTGAGCCCTTTCTGGAGAACAAGGGCACTAGGGGAGGGGCCAAATCTGGGCCATGATGGGCTTTTTGCCAATAAAGTTTTATTGGCACCCAGTGATGTTCATTTAAAAATGTTATTGTCTATGACTGCTTCCATGCGATAATGACAGAGTTGAGTAATTGACACATGGGCAATATGGCCCCTAAACTTAAAATATTTACTACCTGACACTTCAAAGAAAAAGTTTATATTCCTGATGACCCAGGGGAAAACAAGGTGAGCAGGTAACACTGTCTAGGTAAAAAGAGAAGCTAAAGTTTTATCTCCCCCCTTCATTTAATGTCTCATTTTTCCTTTCCTCCCTATTTTTTCTTCTTTCCCTTTTCCTTTGCTCCCTCACTTCCTTCCTTCCTTTCTTCCTAACTGCCTGACTACCTTGTTTATTCCCTCTCCTCCTATTTTGAGATGAAAGAGGCCCTCTAGTCAGTTCTTTTCTGTGTATGAAGAGGACACGGAACTCCAGAGACTGGAATTGACCACCAGAGCGTGGCCACGGAGAGACAACCACATCCCAGCTGCTTGTCCTAGCATGTTTCACTCTGTAACAGAACATGATTAAAAGGCTAAGAAGAGACGAGTGATATAAAAATATAGGAAAAGCATTTATCACAGCGCCTAAGTACGTAAGTTCAGTCACTCAGTTGTGTCCAACACTTTTTGACTCCATGGAAGCCTGATAGCACTCCAGGCTTCCCTGTCCATCACCAGCTCCTGGAGCTTGCTCAAACTTATGTCCGTCGAGTCGGTGATGCCATCCAACCATCTCATCCTCTGTCGTCCCCTTCTCCTCCTGCCTTCAATCTTTCCCAGCACCAGGATCTTTTCCAATGAGTCAGTTCTTCGCATCAAGTGGCCAAAGTATTGGAGCTTCAGCTTCAGCATTAGTCCTTCCAATGAATACTTAGGACTGATCTCCTTTACGATGGACTAGTTGGATCTCCTTGTGAGTCTTCTTCAACACCACAAAAGTGTTGATTCAAAAGAATTGATTCAAAAGCATCAATTCTTCAGTGTTCAGCTTTCTTTATGGTCCAGCTCTCACATCCATACACGATTATTGGAAAAATCATAGCTTTAACTAGACATACCTTTGTTGGCAAAGTAACGTTTCTGCTTTTGAATATGCTATCTAGGTTGGTCATAGCTTTTCTTCCAAGGAGCAAGCGTCTTTTAATTTCATGGCTGCAGTCACCATCTGCAGTGATTTTGGAGCCCAAGAAAATAAAGTCTGTTACTCTTTCCATTGTTTCCCCCTCTATTTGCCATGAAGTGATGGGACCAGATGCCATAATCTTAGTTATATGAATGTTGAGTTTTAAGCCAAATTTCTCACTCTCCTCTTTCACCTTCATCAGGTGTCATCTGCATATCTGAGGTTATTGATATTTCTCCCTGAAATTTCTTATGTGCACAGTGCTTGGCATATAATAAATGATCAGTGAGGCTTGGCTTAGCTTCAAGAAAAGCCCAGTCTAATTGCAGAGGCAACAATCATATGCTCCCAATCTGAATGGGGGCTTCCCAGTGGTTCAGTGGTAAAGAATCTGCCTGCAGGAAACCCAAGGAATGTAGGTTCGATCCCTGGGTCAGGAAATGGCCACCCACTCCTATACTCTTGCCTGAAAAAATCCCATGGACAGAGGAGCCTGGCAAGCTACAGTCCATGGGGTCGCAAAGAGTCGGACACATCTGAGTGACTAAGCATGCACACACAGTGTGGGGAGATAGCCAGGACTAGGACTCAGGTATCCTAGCCTCCCAAACTGTTTTTCCACTGTAGGATTCTGTGAAGTATCTATGCAATAGTGGCATACGTTTTAAGGAATAAAAAACAATTGTATTCCTCCCAAGCTTTAGGATTTGAGAGGGGGCTGATGTAGTCAGGAAGGACTTTTTGGAAGAGGCAAGGCTTCAGGGGGACCAAATGGGCAGAGAAAATGTTCTGCATGGATAAATACAGGAGCACATTTCCCAAAGTGTTCAGAAAATGGACTCATTGTGGTTATAGGATCTGTACTGTTGTATAGAAAAGGAAAACAGAGTGGGAATAAGGTTAGATCCTGTTAAGGGAGAGATTAATTAAGATATCTGGACTCAATCCTGTAAACTCAGATGCACCTGTTAGCACAGGGATGCATTGAAAGGGTAAGGGAGAGATCATTTGTCAGTACTTAAAAATGGAGAAATTTTACACACAAAAAATCTAGATTTCTTTCTGACTTCTGAGAAATCAGGCGACCTGGCAACCTAGAAATATCATTCCTCCCCGGAAGTGGTCTGCTGTCCTAGACTGGGTAATATGCCTACCATTTGTCACTATGCTTCCTTCTTAAACTCTGAACCAGACCAATTCGTTCCCTCACATTTGTGGTCTGGACGCTGTTGGCTTTTGAATTTACATTCCCTGAAGAGGTGGTGATGCACGAAAAATTCGTCATCATTGATATGGTGAGATCAATGTTTAGAGGATGTTTATTTGCTCATCAAACATTTATTGAGCATCTATTGATATTTCCTGCAAGGCTCTGGAAGGGAAGAATTGAGTTCAGGAGATGAATTAGGAGGCTGGTCCAGTGGTTCAGATGAGAGAAGATTAAAACTGCTTAGGAATAGAGCCATCCATCGTGAAAGAGGTGGGACCCTTCTCCCTCAATCTTCATAGTCCTCCTTTAAAGAGAAACCTGCCTCATTCCATTTCCAGAGGATCAGGTCCCTGTCCTTTTAGACTTTTCCACCTGGCTTCTTTTATATTACATTCATCCGAGAAAAGAGATCCTTCCTCTCTCCTTCTCATAGTCTCTCTCTCTTTCTCATCTTGTCAGATGAACACATCCCATCTGGTCTCGACTCCCTGCGATTCACCCCCTGCATACAGAGTAGATGGTTCTGAACCTCCGAGGGTGGGCATGCTTCACAGACCTGCCTGGAGGAGGGCAGACCAGGAAGAGCCAGGCTGGCAGCGTCAACTTCAGAGAACTGCCTTTTCAAATCAATACAACCGCTTTGTTTCCACCTCTGCATTTGACTGCGGCAGGCTTGTTCCCTGCTCCCCAGCACGGCACAGCACGCATGCTCTCTCCTGCATTTTGCTCCCAAATCATATCCCCAGTGTGTTCCCCAAAGTCCCAGATGTCTCTCCATCCCTCACTCACATTCCAGGATGATTGCTCTCAGAGTAAGGAGGAGCTGAATTTGGGAAGTTGGCATCACTGGGAATGGTTCTTATGCTGAAACAAAGCAAAATCTTACCCCCCCCCCAAAAAAAATGCCTGTAGGAACAGGAGAGGATGCTTGGAGTAGTGAAAAGTGTATGCAGGAGGAGCCAGGAAGACTTGGTCTTACTTCTTGGTTTCTGCTATTAACTGGCTATGGGATCTTGGGCAGACTTGGTTTCCTTTTTTCAGGAAATGAAGCACTTGGACTCGATTCTCTTTAAAGACCATTCAACCTGGATAGTTCAGAGGATTAAGAGGACATTTCTGATGGCTGTTCTTTTCAACTCATTCATGACATATTGATGTACCAACCAGCATACTTTTACCCGTATGTTTCAGCCTTAGAGAGAACTGTCCTCCTGGAGGGCAGGTGAGGCTCAGGTGAGACTCATTGGAAGAACTTCCTGGCTGCATGAAATCGTAGTGGTTCTTAAGCAGAGCTCTTTCCCTTCCGTGTAGACCATCAGGAGTAAGTTTAACATCACACGGTGCACTATTAAGATTCTGTGCGCCCTGGAGATAGAAGGCTGGGTCAGATGTCACACTTGGGGCCCCTCCCCACCTTAGGAGAGTGTTGATAATCTCGCAGAAAGCCAGTGTTAGGTTTTTGGATGTCAGTTACCTCATCCTTCAGCCTGACACCTAGCACACGAAAAGTATCCAGTAAGGAACTGTTGAAGGAGTGAAAGTCGCTGGTGTTTGATCATAGCGTGTCATAGGGTGCCTGAGTCAGAAAAGGCCCTTAGGGACCAACTTAAAAGCTCCCCTTGTTTTCTGCACGGACAGACTGAGGGCCACAGTCAGGATGGGATTGGACCCAGATCACACATGGAGTCAAGCCCAGCTGGGCCTGGCGCCCGGGCACCCTGACCAGGGCTTTTGCACCAGCCACCTCTCATTGCGTCCAGCACGGCGACTTGGCTCCTGCAGGCTCACGTTAACCGTTTCCAGAGGCCCCTCTGGGTTTTGTGTAAATTATCTGAGCCTTCTGGGAGAAGCGCAGCTGGAGCTTTCTCTCCTCCTCCTGGGCTGGCTCCTTCTGTTGGTCTCTGTGAAGAGACCATTATACTTTTCTCCCTGCGTTCCAGCAGCGCACGGCCACCCCATCACTCACTCTAACAGACCCCGCTGAGCACCCACAGTATATCTCGAAGCCATTTTCTGTTTGGAAGTCAGTGGCGGTCAGCCAACATTTCGGTAATATTTGCTTTCCTAAGGCTTAGACAAATCAAATCCATTCACTTCCTCAGACTCTATCTCTCTTGTCTGCCATAATTTCCCCTCATCCAAGGCAAGCCAGAACTGATCGTGGTTCTCTCTCTCTTTCCTCCCTCCCTTTCCTCTTCCCTCCTCCTCTTCCTTCTCCTTTTTCTACCTCTTTCTCTAAGTTTCTTCTTCATTTCAGTGGTGAAGAATCATAGCTCAAGACAGTATTAAATTTGGAAAAAATCAAAAACAGCTGAGCCAAACTTCCTGATTCTAGAGGTGCAGAGACCAGATTCCGGAGACATGGGGATACCAGTTACCCTATGTTGATAATAACCTCTGCACTGGTATTAGGAATGGGGTTAGAATTCAAGCATCCTGACTCAGCACACGAATTGAAGCATCCTGACACCTAGCACATGAAAAGTATCCAGTAAGGCACTGCTGAAGGAGTGAAAGTCGCTGGTGTTTGATCATACGTGTCATAGGGTGCCTGAGTCAGAAAGGCCTTAGGGACCCCCTTAAAAGCTCCCCTTGTTTTCTGCATGGACAGACTGAGGCCATGGTCAGGATGGGGTCGGACCCAGCCTAGTCCAGAGTCAGTTAAACTTCATAGCATCCTCTAATGTATCCTGCCTCAGGCTTTGTCTGCGTGGATGGTTCTGGGACTGAGGTTGGATCTTGGAGGGAGAGGGGCACCATGTTTGGGTTACCTAGGTTCACTGCTTCAGCTCTCTGAGACTCAGTTTCCTTGCCTCTGAAGTAAGGACTGAATCCCACATCCTGCAGAAGATAGTGTGGTGGGGCTCAAACAAGGTAATGTGCCCCCTCAGTCCCAGAGTGTTTTATATACACACACCCATTCCTGCTGCTTGCTATTATTAGCTTTCTTTCTTGAACGGGGATTTTCAATGGTTCAAAGCTGTGTTTATTCTATAGTAAGCATCTGGGGCATCCTGGTAAGGAAGCAGGTATGGTATTTTGGGGCAAAGAATCTCTTTTAGGAGCTCACCCATTCATCTCTCTGCCTACTGTGTGCTAGGCCCCAGGCCCAGCAGGGCAGCAGCAGCCTTCTGGGACTGCATTTAAAGCTGCCTCTGTCAGGGAGTGTGCCAGCTAGAAATAGACCAGGCATTTCCTTTAGAGTTTCACGAAAATGGATCCTTTGGGTCAAAGGCTCCTTAATCTGCAAAACACAAGCTGTTTGCCTGACCTGAGGCCTCAGCAGACTTCCTAGGTTTGAAGGGGCTTTGGTATGGAAAAAAATGGTTTGTGTTTTGAAGATTAAAGGCCCTTTCATCCAAAAGATGCAATTTTTTTCTTCTTTCCTCAAGTTCCCAATGAAACACCTTGTTCCTTTCTGGCTTAAAACCTACAAGCCTGCTTTCTTATGCATAGATGGATTAAGTTACACTACACATTCACAGCCTCTGGGAAAGATGGAACCTCTGTGCGTACTTAGTGCCCCCGCTTCAAGACCAGCCCTCCCCTTTCACTCCCAATATGGGCCAATCATCCATATAAACACATTAACATCATCTTTTTTTTTTTTTTTTTAAGACTATAGCTTCTGGGATTTCATCTTCAGAATTTATGATGAAGACTTGAAGAGAGAGTGCATTTAAAAACACTGCTCGGACTCACAGTCCACATTAGCTTAAAGATGCCAGCCTTGGGGGTCAGATTCCCCAGCCCAGTAGCTGAGAGCACAGTGTGGAGTTAAGAACCTCAAATCACATGTCAACTCTGACTCCTACTGTCCATGATGTGACTTTGAACAAGATACTGAATTTCACTAACCTTCAGTTTCCTTATCTACAAAATGGGAATACCTAGTGAGTCTGCAGGCCACTCTTGGCTTTACCCCCCTCCCCCAGCTCATCACCAATTCAGTGCCTTTAAACAAGTGGCATTTATTATTAAGCTCATGCATCTATAGGGAACTATAGTCAATATCCTGTAATAAACCATAATGGAAAAATTCATGCGTCTGTGGGTCAGCTAGGGGCCCACTGATCTAACCTAGTCTCACTGATCTCAGCTGGCCTTTTCTTGCTCCTGAAGTTCAGCGGAGGCTCTGCTCTAAGCTTGGCTTGACTGAGGCATGTTAGCTAGACTTCATCCTCCTACTGAAATACCCATCACATTCGTTTTGTGGCAGTTACAGAAGCACAGTAAGTTAAGCAGAAACCTACAGGGTCTCTTGAGATACAGGCGAAGAATTAGCACAGCATCAATCCTGCCTCATTCTGATGGCCAAAGGGATTTATGAAGATGAGCCCAGATTCAAGAAATGGGGAATAGACTCTATCCCCCTTAGCAGAAGAAATGGAAAACTCCACGAGGAAGTGCCTGACTAAAGGAAGGGGTGATCTAGAGTCATTAATCAGTTCAGTTCAGTTCAGCCGCTCAGTCATATCTGCCTCTTTGCGACCCCATGACATCCACAGGTTATCAATGGGATGGGCGTAGTATTGATCCCATGCCTATCCCATTGATATCTGTGGATGTCAACTGAAATAAAACTTATAAAGTTCTTGACACAGCTCCTGTCATACACTGAAAGCTTATAAATTATCTTCATCATGATCATCAGTATAGGAAGGACTCAAAAATGGTGGCTAGAATGATTAAATACAGAATTCCTAAATACAGCAACAGAGATGGGAAAGCAGATGCTCAGAAAAGTAATGGAGCTTTCTCAGAATCACACTGTGGGACTAGTTGAGCCCTTAAAAATCAGACAGTGCTTTGTTTTTGCTTTGGGATTTGAAGGACGATGGGAAGGATCCTGATACTAGCTCATGGTAACACGTGACATCCCAACAATAGTGAGCCATTTTTTCCTGGAGGTAAACAAGGGCCTCAGAGGATCTTGCTCCTCCCTCTGACCCCCCACCAGCATGGTAGGTCTTTGGTGTGCATCGTATTCACCTGGAACATTTATTAAAAGTGCAATATGTTTTGAGAAATAACTGTTGTCTGGTAGGGTTTTGTGTGTTACTAGCAGTAGAGGACCAAACTCACGCTGGATTAAAGTTAAAAAAATAAAAAAAGGAAACCAAAATACCACACTAGTTTTGAGACGATGGGAAATTTCTGAATCTTTCTGGCCTCTGCTTTGTCTCCCATTCAATGGGAATAATCAAGCCTTCTTCAGAGGCTTGTTTTGAGAACTCAGTCATGTCCAGCTCTTTGTGACCACATGGACTGTAGCCCACCAGGCTCCTCTGTCCATGGATGGATTCTGCAGGCAAGAATACTGGAGTGGGTTGCCACTTCCTTCTGCCCTGATGGATGTTAATTTCTCATTTCTGGAATGGGAGGTATAAATCTGTGCCCTGTATATGTTACAAGTGGCTCTGAGATCAAACAAGGGCTTGATGAAGCGTCATGAAATCTTGCTGGAATGCAAGGATGGAATGAGGAGAGTCTCAAGAGAGACCGTGCTTATCGTCTCCAAAGTGACCATGCTTTTTAAAGTGTAACTGCTAAACTCAGCACCCGCTTAAGCCCTCAGATGTCTGTCCCTTGCCTTCTTCTTTGGGTTCCGTGGTTGTCAGAGATAAGCAGCAGTTGTCAGAGGCCTTTTAATTCATTCTTTTAAAGCATCGTGTGCGGGGATAAAGCCATCGCGCAAGAGCCCGCGGAGCCCTGGAGCTTCTCTCCAGATGGACCCGCCAGGGCCCTCCAGCTGCCCTCATTAGTGACCTGCCGAAAACATTAAGCCAAGGGCCAGAGCTTTCAATGAGTAAATGCTGAAATTTAGGTTCAGACGGAAACTTAAGTGTTTTATTTATTTGCTCCACCGAGTAATAAGAATAGATTAGCCACAGGGAAGAACTCAGGGCCATTAACTCGGCAGAACACTATTTATTTATTGAACAATTATATTCTGAGCACCTGTACAGCACTGGCTCCCATCTTTGGCATCCCCTTCTGACTCCAGGAGAGTCAGTGTGCTTCTGCGGGGAAAGCAACGTTTTCTTACTCATCTCTGTATTCCATGTGGCGTTTAGTTTAGTGATTTGCATCCAGTAGGTCAGTTTAAATGACCTGTGCCTTTTGCTCACACTAGTCCCATTACCTGAAATACCTTCTTCTATTAAGTCCTTTTTTTTTCTTCTCCCTTCAGCTGGAAAATCTTAAACCTTTAGAGCCCAAGAAAAATCTCAGAACCCCTGAGAAGTCTTCTTGAACTGACTGTGTTTGAGTTATTTTTTCTCTCTCTTTGTCCCAATCACATTCTATTCAGTTGTCTGATAAAACACAGTCCATTGTTTTGCAGTTTGGGGTACATGAATTTATCTCCCTACCAGCATGTGACTCCCTAAAGCCACGGACTCTTTTTTTTTGATTGACTGTGGCCAGGGCAGAGCTTGGCATTCCACCCCAGTCCCAGGCCTCGTGCTGCTCTTTCAGTCAGTACTAATTTCCTTTCACTCCCATATATACTTTTTTCTTTTTAAAATTCTGTATCCATTCTCTGAGTTTATAAATACAAAATAGATAAACAACAGAGTCCTACTGTACAGCTCAGGGAACTATGCTTAATGTCCTGTGATGAACCATAGTGGAAAGGAATATGAAAAAAGTGTGTGTGTATATATATATATATATATATGAAAGTGAAGTCACTCACTTGTGTTTGACTCTTTGCGACCCCATGGACAGTAGCCTGCACCAGGCTCCTCTGTCCATGGGATTTTCTAGGCAAGAGTGCTGGAGTGGGTTGCAGATCCTTCTCCAGGGAATCTTCCCAACCCAGGGATCAGACTCAGGGATTGAACCCAGATCTCCCACATTGCAGACAGATGCTTTACCATCTGAGCCACCAGGGAAGACCTATATGTGTAAATATATATATATATATGTATATATACACATATATGTATATATATATGTGTGTATATATATATATATAAATGTGTGTGTGACTGAATCACTTTGCTGTACAGTAAAAGTTAACAACAACATTGCAAGTCAACTGTAGCTTCAATAAAATAAATTTCATAAAATCCTCATCCTTCCGTTGACTGCCTATCTCCCGGGTAGAATGCAAGGAGAAGCACTGACTACTGCTTTTTTCATCTTCTTTGCCAAGTACTCTGCGCTCCATGCCTCCGTTGATTCATGTCCCATGCATGCTTTATCTCTTTCAGTGACTCTTCAGTTCCCATCAGGGCAGTGAAAACTTTCAGCCTCCTCTGTGTCCTCAAGTCCAATAGACATTTTAGGTCGTTATGTTAGACGACTCTGTGGCTTTTCCAAACTTGAGAGTCTTGTGAGGTATTTCCGCTCCTCTCCTTGTGGTGTTACTGTCTGCTGACTCTCCCCTCCCCTCTTACATCCCTTCTTACTCTGCGTCATAGGGTCCTTTCCTCTGCAGTCTGCGTAACTGTGAGCATCACTCCACATTTGTTTCCATGACCGTCGACTCACACGTGTTCATGGGTATGCTCATCCAGTTCTGGAGCCCTAACTGACTCTGTCCATGGGATTTTCTAGGCAAGAGTGCTGGAGTGGGTTGCAGATCCTTCTCCAGGGAATCTTCCCAACCCAGGGATCAGACTCAGGGATTGAACCCAGATCTCCCACATTGCAGACAGATGCTTTACCATCTGAGCCACCAGGGAAGACCTATATGTGTAAATATATATATATATATGTATATATACACATATATGTATATATATATGTGTGTATATATATATATATAAATGTGTGTGTGACTGAATCACTTTGCTGTACAGTAAAAGTTAACAACAACATTGCAAGTCAACTGTAGCTTCAATAAAATAAATTTCATAAAATCCTCATCCTTCCGTTGACTGCCTATCTCCCGGGTAGAATGCAAGGAGAAGCACTGACTACTGCTTTTTTCATCTTCTTTGCCAAGTACTCTGCGCTCCATGCCTCCGTTGATTCATGTCCCATGCATGCTTTATCTCTTTCAGTGACTCTTCAGTTCCCATCAGGGCAGTGAAAACTTTCAGCCTCCTCTGTGTTCTCAAGTCCAATAGACATTTTAGGTCGTTATGTTAGACGACTCTGTGGCTTTTCCAAACTTGAGAGTCTTGTGAGGTATTTCCGCTCCTCTCCTTGTGGTGTTACTGTCTGCTGACTCTCCCCTCCCCTCTTACATCCCTTCTTACTCTGCGTCATAGGGTCCTTTCCTCTGCAGTCTGCGTAACTGTGAGCATCACTCCACATTTGTTTCCATGACCGTCGACTCACACGTGTTCATGGGTATGCTCATCCAGTTCTGGAGCCCTAACTGAACTGTTGCAGGAAGGAGGACTCCTTCCAGGGCCTGAGAGTGAACTCTTGTCTAACTCTTGTCTAATGCTTGGAAAAGAGTTGTCTGAGGAGACACACATGCTGACGAAACTAAGGCATTATTGGGAAAGGACCCCTGTGCAGAGGGCGGTAGAGTCCGGGAACCCAAGAGGACTGCGTCTCGGGTTTTATGGGAATAGGATTCGTTTCTGGGTTTTTTTTGGCCAGTTATTCTAACTCAAGGTCCTTCCTGGTGGTGCACGCGTTGCTCAGCCAAGATAAATGCCAGTGAGAAGGATTCTGGGAAGTGGTAGGCCATATTAGCTCTTCCCGAACTCTTCAGGTTGATGGTGGCTTATTAATTTCATGTTCCTTACCGGACTTCCTGTCATAAAATAACCGAGGCCAATGGTTACTATGGTGCCTGGCCAGGGAGGGTGGGTTCAGTCAGTGCGCTTCCCCTAATATAACTACCCCTAGTTCACGTTGATTAACACATTTCCACCCCTAGTCCTGGCCTCTCTTCTGATTTGTACTAAATGATTCTACAGCCTACTGAATGCCCAACAGATACCTCAGACTCAACAAGTCTGAGAGGAAACTTGTCATTATTCACTCTAAATCCATTGATTCTTCACTACCGCTTATTATCACGAATGACACAGTCACCAAGCTAATCATCAGACCAGTCTTAGGAGGCATCAGAGATGCTGCTGTCTCCTCACCCCACTCTCCCAGAGAGCCCCTGTGCTGTGTGCTTAGCTGCTCAATCATGTCCAGCCATTTGTGACTCCATGGACTGTACCCTGCCAGCCTCTTCTGTCCACGGGGATTCTCTAGGCAAGAATACTGGAGTGGGTATCCTATCCCTTGTCCAGAGGATCTTCCCTACCCAGGAATTGAACTGGGGTCTCCTGTGTTGTGGGTAGATTCTTTACCAGCTGAGCTACCAGGGAAGTCCAAATAGTTACCAAATCATACTAATTTTGCCCTTCAATATTTTTACCTTTCTGTATCTTAAGTACATTTTGTTTAGACCACGTCTCACTTGGACTGTCATAATGCACGCATGCATGCTAAGTCACTTCAATTGTGTCTGACTCTTTGTGGACCATAGCCCACCAGGCTCCTCTGTCCATGAGATCCTCTGGGGGAGACTACTGGAGTGGGTTGTCATGCCCCCCTTCAAGGGATCTTCCCAACCCAGGGACTGAACCTGGTGTCTCTTATGTCTCCTGCCTGGTGGGCAGGTTCTTTATCACTGGTGCCACCTGGGAAGCCCAGACTATTAAAATAGCTTCCTTAGTTTTATCCTTGTCTCTTCTTAAATCTGTCCACTACCCCATCGAGAAACTCTTAACATAGAATTCTTCTGTTTAAAAGACTTCATTGGCTCACTGTGATCCCCCAGGGCTAACCATAGCTTTTGATCTGTTCATTTCATCTGTGCCTGCCATATGATTGGTTCCAGTTCCTAGGCAAGGGGAGAAGAATCTATGTCTTCAAGAAACTGGTTGTGCATAAAGATATGATTTTTTTTTTAAAAAAAGGATCTTAATTTTAGTTCTTTTGCTTCATCTCCTGCCAGTTTTTGCTTAGAAATTGCCACTACAGTGACTTAAAAACGTTTGTAGATTTTATACTCACAACAAAATCCTTCATTTGTTTTACATACTTCTCCTCTGGCCTGAAATATAAACCGCCCTGTTTAGTCACCTCACAAGTGCCCCTCTGTTTTCTTAATCTTCTCCTGGATGACCTTTCCAGGAAGCATTCTTGGAGATCTTAGCTTGGGGCTCCATACTCCACAGAACACTGTTTTTGCCCTGTTACATTATTTTTAAATTATCCATTTTTTTGTGTCCACTTCCTTTTCTGCACTGTGAGAGCTAATTAAAATAGTAAGGATTCAACTAATATTTGTTGGATTTTACCAAACTGGCTTAGAAAAGACATTCCAAAATGTTAATTTCACTTTCCTTTTTGAAAGATCTCCTGCAGAGACTGCTGACAATTTTGAAGGAACACTTAAAAGGCAGCTTCCTTGAATTTAGATCTTCACATTTCCAAATGTGACTCCAAATGAAATATTCATTTAAAAAATGCTGTACATAACTTACATTGTTAATTTAAAAAATGGTATTTATGATCCCCCCAAACAACAGGAATTCCACATATTTCTGTTTTCTTTCAAGTTGTCATGGCCCTTTCCTAGATTCAATATTTCCAGAAATTTACACCTCCATTGACTTATCGGCCATTCTATTCATTAACATATTTGTAATTAGTGTTGTGATTGTTTATGATTGTCAAAACAGGAATACTACAATCAAGGATGATGTGGGTCTTTAGCTTAATATATTAAAGCACTGAGTCAAAGAATTTAGATCTGGCTTAGGTTGAAATTGTTGTTGTTCAGTCACTAAGTCACGTCCGACTCTTTGCAGCCCCATGACCACAGTGCACCAGGTTTCCCTGTCTTTCGCTATCTCCTGGACTTGCTCAGACTCATGGCCATTGAGTTGGTGAAGCTATCCAACCACCTGATCTTCTGTCATTTCCTTCTCTTTCTGCCTTCAATCTTTCCCAGCCTCAAGGTCTTTTCCAGTGAGTTAGCTCTTTGCATCAGGTGGCCAGAATATTGGAGCTTCAGCTTCAGCATCAGTCCTTCCAGTGAATATTCAGGGCTAATTTCCTTTAGAATTGACTGGTTTGAAATCCTTGCTTTCCAAGGGACTCGTGAGAGTCCTCTCCAGCACCACAATTCAAAAGCATCAATTCTTTGGCGCTCAGCCTTCTTTATGTTCCAACTCTTACATCCATACACGACTGCTGGAAAAACCATAACTTAAGTCAGCAAAGTGATGCCTCTGGGTTTTAATATGCTGTCTAGGTTTGTCATTGCTTTCCTTTCAAGGAGCAAGCATCTTTTAAAATCATAGCTGTAATCATTGTCTGCAGTGATTTTGGAGACCAAGAAAAATAGAATCTGTCACTGTTTCTACTTTTTCACTGTCTATTTGCCATGAAGTGATGGGACCAGATGCCATGATCTTTATTTCTTGAATGTTGAGTTTTAAAACAACTTTTAAACTCTCTTCTTCCTCCCTTATCAAGAGGCTCTTCACTTTCTGCCATTAGAGTGATATCATCTGCATATCTGAGATTCTTGATATTTCTCTTGGCAATCTTGATTCCAACTTGTGATTCATCCAGCTCAGCATGTGTACTGGATTCTGAGTATACAGCTCAGTATGATGTACTCTGCATGTAAGTTAAATAAGCAGGATGACAATATACAACTGTGATGTACTCCATAGGTTGAAGTTAAGTTCTGCCATTGTTAAATAATTTGACATTGCAAAAATAACCGTATTTGTTTTAGGAAGAGTTAGCATTTTATCATCTACACAATAGAAATAATGTTATCTGTCTCACAGGATAATTTTGTGGATTTAATGCCATGGAGAACATGAAACAGTCTGGTGTGATATCTATCGGCAGAGTATAGTAGGTGGATGGCAGTCATTCACTCACCCTTACTCAGGCATTTAAATGTAAGGTGAAGTATGAGTTCCATTGTCAAAGTGGGCACTGGGAATGGACATTGTAAGAATCAGGAACAGACTAAGCAAGGGTAGTGAAGCACGATGGTTTATAGTGTGTTCAGCCAGTGCCGGCAGGGAGAGGATCTGGAGAACACGGTGTTCTGAGGGTGGGAAGTGGAAAAGTTAAGTAGAAAAACCGAGTGTACAGAGGATCCAGCTTGGAGACATTAAGTGCAAGACTAAGGGGCCAGGCAATCAGCAGGGAACTGTCGACTCCGTCACATCGGGGCGCGTCACGGTCGTGTGTGTGTGGGAAGCTCACTCTGGTGACTAGCGTGGTGCTGGGATGGAGGTGCAAGAGCCGCGTGAAGCAGGCGTCCAGTGGAAGGTGGCTAGGCCCGCCCACGTGAGAGAGCCGGGCTCAGGCGACAGGTGCAAGAGAGGAGGGGCTTCTGCGGAAAAGCCGGCAAGGAGAAGGAGAAGTGCAGGCTCCCACCGAGGCCTGCGGAGAAGACGGACAGGGCTGTCAGAAGAGGCGGATGGAGGGAAAAAGAAGGGAAGCTGACCGGACCTGGAGATGGCAGCCACGGTGGGCTCGGTGGCGCAGGTGGCTGAGTCAGGTGAGGAGCATTTAGGAAAAGTCTCAGGCTTCTCACAGACTTGATTTGGGAGACTGTGCTTCACTTCAGTGTGGGTCATGGGAGGAGGAGATGGGAGAGAGCGATGGTGGTTTTACTTGGGATACTTTGAAAAGTCTATGGGATTTCCTAGAGAGAGAGATTATGCGGTTGAAAATAATAATATGAAATATGCAAGTTATGACACTTATTCCAGTGGTTTCTGGCTTAAAGAAAAAGCGTCTGTTTGCGGCTGTCCTGGGTCCTCGTTGCTGCGTGGTCTGGTTGCGCGAGCCGGGGCTGCCCGCCGGGGCTGCGCTGGGCTTCTCAGTGCAGCGGCGCCCCTGCCGCGGAGCTCGGGCTCGGGGGCACGCGGGCCTGCTTGGGCGCGGCGCCCGGGCTCCAGCGCGCGCTCAGGACTGGGGGCGCACGGGCCTGCTTGGGCGGCGCCCGGGCTCCAGCGCGCGCTCAGGACTGGGGGCCCGCGGGCCTGCTTGGGCGCGGCGCCCGGGCTCCAGCGCGAAAGTGAAGGAGAGCCGGGGCCCAGCTTCTTCATGTGGTAGGGCCCCCGCTCTTCATTCCAGCGTCACTGATGACTTGTGACTGTCTGATATTTGGACTGATGTTGCAAGTAGGTAACAAACACATCACTAGAAGTTCTGGTGTTTTTTTTCCTAACTGGAGTTCACTGGAGTTTTACATTGAGCTGAGCATTGAGTTAAGTGTTTTAATACATGAAATCTTTACTTTTGGCCAAACAGGATTCATAGAGTAAAATCAGGAGAAACAAACAAACAAGCAAAAAAAATCTTAATTCTTATCTCATCCTGTTTAAACTTACTTTTATCAGGTTTCCTCTGATATTTGGATGAGCGTTAAGGCAGGTCCATGATTTTTCCAAATTATGAAATCTTTACTTTTGGCCAAACAGGATTCATAGAGTAAAATCAGGAGAAACAAACAAACAAGCAAAAAAAATCTTAATTCTTATCTCATCCTGTTTAAACTTACTTTTATCAGGTTTCCTCTGATATTTGGATGAGCGTTAAGGCAGGTCCATGATTTTTCCAAATTATGTTCAGTGTTTTTCTACTCGGTTCTACTTCTCATATACAGACTCAGTTCAGTAACTGACGTTTCCATTTCAGTGTATTACAGCAAATAAATCGAATTTTATTTAAAATGGAAACTTTACTTTCCTCCCAGTCTCTCCTGTCTTCTTCCAACTCATGATTCTGTCTTGTGCCCTCCGTCTTGTCAGCCTTGATCTTGGTTTCTTTACAGTGAAGGTTTTGGTCAAAGATGGAGAGATAAGAAGGTTGCAAGGGTCTTCCATGCCTAATACTTTTTTGACAGCTTAGCATCAGGTCTCTGAGGGCTTAGCAGGTGTTCGGTGCTAACTTTTTGAACTTTCAGCGTTTGTGGGAGAATATTTGGAGCTGTCTTTCTTTCCTGAGATCTCTCGCTGGCGATTCCTTTGATGAAGGAAAATGCACATCTCTTTGGCTACTTGCTGACCACTCAGTCCTTGGACCCTTGGTAAATGTCAGGGCAATTCCAGTTTCCTCCTGCTGGTGTCACCTGGAAAAAAAAATGCACAACCTTGAAACAAGAGTTTTATTTTATTTGATGTACAAAATGATGACTCAAGACTGCCTTGCAGCCTCTCGGCTCTGAGAGGCCACTCCAAAGAGGTAAGAGAGGAGCCAGGAAATACAGGAGATTTTGTAACAAAGGTCAGGTGGTTGGAACTTCAAAAGATTCCTGTTAATTAAAAAAAAAAAAAAAACAAAAACAGACATCGCAAGTTAATGAGTTTAACACTTCTCTGTGCATGGGAAGATGCAGGAGTCTGGGCTTACTGAAATCATCCCTCTGACACGCACCTTCGCTACCTAGGGCCAGTGTCCTGTGCTGCTCCCATACTGAGTCCCTCTGGGTACTCGGTCCGGGGTGGCTGCGGTGGTTGAGAGCTTGGTCGAGGGCACCCTGTTTGTCTCTGGTGCTTCCAGTGGTTCCTTAGGTTTCACTATTGGTTGGAGGGCAGGGAGGCTGCAGTGGCTTGATGGTTGAGCATCCTGTGTTTCCTGGTAACGGCAGGCAGCATTCGCCCTTCACACTGGCGTGCCCTTTCCCTCCACTGTGGGGTCTGGGGCAGCCTCTCCTGGCCTCCTGTTGCGTGTGGCCCACTCCCAGTGATGGGACACGTTCTTTTCACGCAGGAGCTCAGCACGCACTTTCGCGTGCAGTCTCGACTCTGCCACCAGGTTTCAGCCTCTCTTGAACGTCCCCCTGCAGAATTCTGTCTTTAGATTTCTGCAGTGTGAGACAGACGCTCATCTGCCATATTCCTCCACTCCAAGCTCCTGGGACTTTGGTCATGTTCTTCTTGGGTTTTGCTGAAGCTTGAGGTCCAGGGCTTCTCCCGATCCTCCCCTGGAGCTGTGTGGGGTGAGCAGGGCGATTCACAGAGGGTGGGCCGTTCTCCCCCGACTCCACTGGTGGTCCCAGCACCTCCCTCTGTGTCATCCTGTGGGTGAGAAGTTAAGAATCTCCACAAGTGCATTTGGCAACCTTTTTTTATAAGCCCTGGATAGTGGTCAGGCACTCTGTTTACAATAGCTATTATCTTGGTCTTGGCTGAAACCTAGACTAAAATAATTGTATTTGAAGTCCTCTTTAATTCTTATCTGAACCTTGCAAGGCACTCATCCTCCTGTTACTGCCTGGATTTTACAGGTGAGGAAACCGGAGGTGACGGGCTTCATTCACATGCTCAAGGTCACCCAGCTCTGAAGGTTTGTACCTCCCGAAGATGTGTCATCTGAAAGCTCCTCAGGTTGACCCAGGCTCAGGAGGCAGGCAGTGTGCGTGATCTCCGATCCAGTCGTTAGCCTCAGGGCCCCCAGGATGGGCGATGGAGCTGGCCTTCCCTTCCATCCTCTGGCCCCGCGTGTGGGCCCCTGCCCAGCCGTCGCTGTAGAAAGCTCCAGAGGAGGAGCTGGTGACGGTGCTGCTCGAAGGCTCTGCTCCCCCATCTGCCTCCTGCGTGTGCTCCTCAGGTGTAAATGATTTACCACGGCCACGATCAGAGGACGTGCTCTGTACAGGGTGAGCTGTTCCTCAGTGACACTGCAGCCTTAGGTACAGCAGGGCTCGGGCGAGGGCCCCGCGAGCTTCAGCCCCATCAGCAGCTCCGCACCCACCCGGGCGCCTCGCAGCAGCCAGACTGACTCAAAGAAGGTCACGGGTGGGCCAAGGACAGAGCTCAAAAACAGAACCAGCCTCTCTTTCCCAGGCTCTGAAACCCCGTGGCAGGATGTTCCTTTTATGAATGCTGGAGAAATAGCACCGCTGAGCTGCATGGTGACGGGATACCTGGGGCTGTCTCTGGGACATGAAGATGGAGAGATGTGGCTCTGAGCAGGGGGGAGTTTTTATTTCAAATGAAACTAAATGTCTGTTTATTTTGAAGGGAGGGGGCAAGTGCTCAACCAGTGATGGGCCGAGTGAACTGAGTTCTCCAAATGTTAATAAAACAAGGAGAAGGGATCTTTAAGAAATGATACAAGTGAACTTATATACAAAGCAGAAATAGACCCATAGACAGAAAACAAATTTATGGTTCCCAAAGGAGAAGGGGAGGGCATAGATTAGGAGTTTGGGCTTAGCATATACCTCTCAGTTCAGTTCAGTTCAGTCGCTCAGTCGTGTCCGACTCTTTGCGACCCCATGAACCGCAGCACGCCAGGCCTCCCTGTTCATCACCAACTCCCGGAGTTCACTCAGACTCACATCCATCGAGTCAGTGATGCCATCCAGCCATCTCATCCTCGGTCATCCCTTTCTCCTCCTGCCCCCAATCCCTCCCAGCATCAGAGTCTTTTCCAATGAGTCAACTCTTCGCATGAGGTGGCCAAAGTACTGGAGTTTCAGCTTTAGCATCATTCCTTCCAAAGAAATCCCAGGGTTGGTCTCCTTCAGAATGGACTGGTTGGATCTCCTTGAAGTCCAAGGCCCTCTCAAGAGTCTTCTCCAACACCACACTTCAAAAGCATCAATTCTTCGGCGATCAGCCTTCTTCACAGTCCAACTCTCACATCCATACATGACCACAGGAAAAACCATAGCCTTGACTAAACGGACCTTAGTCGGCAAAGTAATGTCTCTGCTTTAGAAAATGCTATCTAGGTTGGACATAACTTTTCTTCCAAGGAGTAAGCGTCTTCTAATTTCATGGCTGCAGTCACCATCAGCAGTGATTTTGGAGCCCAAAAAAATAAAGTCTGGCACTGTTTCCACTGTTTCCCCATCTATTTCCCATGAAGTGATGGGACCAGATGCCATGATCTTCGTTTTCTGAATGTTGAGCTTTAAGCCAACTTTTTCACTCTCCTCTTTCACTTTCATCAAGAGGCTT
>SJYT01025967.1:453906-468015 GCA_006410635.1 Cephalophus harveyi
CTGAAGAAGGCTTTCTTATCTCTTCTTGCTATTCTTTGGAACTCTGCATTCAGGTGCTTATATCTTTCCTTTTCTCCTTTGCTTTTTGCCTCTCTTCTTTTCACAGCTATTTGTAAGGCCTCCCCAGACAGCCATTTTGCTTTTTTGCATTTCTTTTCCATGGGGATGGTCTTGATCCCTGTCTCCCGTACAATGTCACGAACCTCATTCCATAGTTCTTCAGGCACTCTATCTATCAGATCTAGGCCCTTAAATCTATTCCTCACTTCCACTGTATAATCATGTATGAAATAGATAACAAACAAGGACCCACTGAAAGCACAGGAAGCTATCATCAATATTTTCTAGTAACCAACCAGGGAAAGCAACCTGAAAATATATGTGTATTAGTTCACTTTGGTTCAGTCGCTCAGTCGCGTCTGACTCTTTGTGACCCCATGGACTGCAGCACGCCAGGCTTCCCAGTCTACCACCAACTCCCAGAGCTTGCTCAGACTCATGTCCATCGAGTCGGTGATGCCATCCAACCATCTCATCCTCTGTCATCCCCTTCTCCTCCTGTCTTCAAACTTTCCCAAAATCAGGGTCTTTTCCAATGAGTCAGTTCTTCGCATCAGGTGGCCGAAGTGTTAGAGCTTCAGCTTCAGCATCAGTCTTTCCAATGAATATTCAGGACTGATTTCCTTTACGGTTGACTGGCTTGATCTCCATACAACATATATATATATATATATATATGTGTGTGTGTGTGTGTGTGTGTGTGTGTTTAACTCAATCAATTTGTTGTACACTTGAAACTAACACAATATTGTAAATCAAGTATACTTCAAATAAAAAAAAAAGGATAAAATAAAGGAGATGGATGAAAGTGACCTTCTTAGGTGGTATCACAGAGCAGAAAAGGCTTGTTTGAGCCCTGTCCTGTCCATTAAAAATAAAACACCATCCATATGTGTAATTTTAAGATTTTTGCAACCCCATTAAATAATTTAAAAGAAAGAGGTGAAATAAAGTTTAATAATATATTGTATTTACTATTATACATCCAAAGTACTACTATTTCAACATATGACTGGGCTTCCCTGGTGGCTCAGCTGGTAAAGAATCCGCCTGCAATGTGGGAGACCTGGGTTTGATCCCTAAGTTGGGAAGATCCCCTGGAGAAGGGAAAGGCTACCCACTCCGGTATTCTGGCCTGGAGAATTCCATGGACTGTATAGTCCATGGGATCGCAAAGAGCCAGACATGACTGAGTGACTTTCCCTTTCAATTTCAACATATAGCCATTATAAAATATTGGTGAGTCATCGTGCACTTGCTCCTCTGTCTTTGAGACCTGGTGGGTGTGTGTTTATACTTACAGCACATCCCGATTGGGAAGAGCCACATTTTACCTGCTTGATAGCTGCACACAGTCAGTGGCTTCCAACCTGGACAGCAGGTTGGCCTGTCCACCGGCCAGCTTTGTGGTGTTGGGCAGTTACTTATTCCTCTTGGACCTCAGTGTTGCCTCTCCCCACATTAAAAATGGGAATCACAGCCTCTCACCGTATTGCAATGAGGTCACATGTGTAGAGCAACTACCGAGAGTTTCTGGCACATAGTAAACGCTCAGTTAATGAACGGGGGATTGCCTCCTCAAACTGACCTGCATCTCAATTAAATTCTAAGCTCCCTACAGGAGACTGAAAGACAACGTGGTCTCTGCACACCGTGGCTGGCCTCCTCTCTTTCCTTTCCTTCCACTGACACTGTCTTCCCTGAGGTTCTGCCTCCCTCACTCCTTTGCTTTCTTCAGGTCACGCTCAGAACGACTTCATCGAGCAGCTTATCCTCCACACCGTGTACGGGGAGCAGTGGCCTCACTGCCAACCCCGTCTCCGCTGCCTTCGTTTTCTTTAGAGCTCTCCACGCCGCCACGTGCACAGTCATTGCCTGTTTGCTTGCTTCTCCCAAATGGATATTAAAGAAGCTCTGCTTGCTGTTTAATTTCCAGCTAAATATGTTAATGATGAACGAATGAATATATTGAACATCCACAATGCTTTGCCCTTAGTGTGCAGCCTAAAGATGAGATGCAGTCCTTGCTTGAGGAGAGATTCAGAGGAGACGCGGGTGACTGCAGGCCCTCCATCAGCCCTAGAATCTCGCGGAAGCCTCCGCCACCCTGCCCGCTACCCTGGGCACACACCCACCACTCTGCCCTCGCCACCTCGGAGACTTCTCATCTGTTGCCTGCTCTGCTAGAATTCTCTTTCCTCATCTCTTCTTACCAAAGCCTCACAGGAGTGAGAGAGAAAGTCGCTCAGTCACGTCCGACTCTTTGCTTTGTGACCCCGTAGACTATACTCCATGGACTTCTCCAGGCCAGAATACTGGAGTGGGTAGCCTTTTCCTTCTCTAGGGAATCTTCCCAACCCAGGGATCCAACCCAGGTCTCCCTCACTGACGGAAGATTCTTTATCAACTGAGCTACAAACCAGCTCAAATACCACCTTCCCTTCAGGGTTCCTTCCAGATCTCTTGATTGAAAACATCTCTGGCCTCTATTCTTCCAGTGGACATTTTCTGTGCTTATAGTATTGATGATAGCATATTTCATATTAGAATTCCTCAGGTCTGTTTGTGACTTTGCATACTATTTTGAATCTCCAGAGGGCAGGATCTGATTTTACCTGTGTGTGGGGAGGGTAGGGATATATTGGAAACTACATGCTTTGTAATCAGATATATTAATACATGAGTTAGATTCCTGAAAATCAGGACTTGTGAGTTTATTAAAGCTATTTAATGTCTCTAAGTCCCAAGGAGCTCATTTGTTAATGGGAGAGCTGTACCCATCTCTTGAGAATCACTTGGACTGCAAGGAGATCAAATCAGTCAGTCCTAAAGGAAATCAACCCTGAACATTCATTAGAAGGGCTGTTGGTAAAACTGCATTTCCAATACTTTGGCCACCTGATGTGAAGAGCTGACTCATTGGAAAAGACCCTGATTCTGGGAAAGATTGAAGGCAAAAGGAGAAGCGGGTAGCGGAGGATGAGATGGTGAGATAGCATCTCCAACTCAATGGACATGAACTTGGGCAAACTTCTGGAGATAGAGAGGAACAGAGGAGCTTGGCGTGCTGCAGTCCATGAGGTCACAGAGGTGGACACAGCTTACCAACTGAACAACAACACCCATCTCAAGGAAGAAGCCTTTGTTAGCCTCTAGTCTGTACTGAATGCTTTAGCTACTACCAAGATGACAGACTTTTTTTTTTTTTTAGATCCAAGTACACAATAGATGCTCCATAAATATCAAACTTGGGGCCCTTATATTAACCCAAGTCTCTAATACAGTTGATGCTAATTCAGGCTTATTTACAAGAATCACTGTGTCTGTCATGATAAGACAATATTTAAGTAGCACACATTCTAATCTTTGTCCTTAGCCAATAAAACGTCCATTTCTATGCAAATGCACCTTCTAGAAACTTACGTTATCATTTTTAGAGTTCTGTGAATTATCATGATTTTTCTGAGTCAACAAAAAGATACTCAGACTTCTTCCACGAAGCACTCACCTGTGCTTGTGGAGGTGTAGATTGTACCATAGTCCCCAACTACAAAGAAGGTTCAGACACAGCTACTGAATTGTCTCGGCTCACCATCCTGCCAAGACAACATGGCAGCATGAAAACCAGGAGCTGGAAGACAGGAGTCTGGCCCAGTCAGCCACTCAGTGGTGGTCTTGTAAGAAGGAGTTGGGCTGGAGCAGGATTTATCAGCATTTGCGCCGCTGGCGTTCTCGGTGCGGTTGTCTTTGTTGTGGGGGAGGGGCTGTCTTGTACACGGTAGGGTGTTTAGCAGGCCCTGGCTTTTACCTGCCAGATACCGGTAGCGTCCCCTCCGTTGTGACAATCGAAGATGTCCCCTAGGGGACAAAAAGGCTGCCAGAAGGGAAGCATTGGATTAGATCATCCCAACTTCTGTAAATTCCAGGACTCGGGGCTGAGGTCTTGCACACACACGCACACACATGTACACATGCTGCTCTTTCCTTGTCTAGCCTTGTTTCACTTTTAAAAGCTGCAATGTTCTGAATCCTGTTTTCTTGCAAACAGTCTAACAGCCAGGCATTCTCGTAGGTGCCCACCCCGCACCCTTCACAGCAGAAGCCACGCAGAAGGGCTGGATGGGTGACAGGCTGTGATTTCAGTGTGTTGTAGCTCCCCGCCAGGATCTCTGAACAATCTCCTCCACCCCCTGCTTGCCACTCAGGTGGGCTCCAGCAGACAGTTTTGGCAGCTGGAGCTGTTATAGTTCTGCACTCCATGTGGATGGCTTTGTTTTAGGATCTGAACAAAACTTGCGGCCACAGCTTCTGCCAGCCCACTCGTCTGCTCACAGGCTTCTCTCCTTTGCCCCTGACAGCTGGGGCCTGTGGTGCCAAGTAGACTTCTGAACTACCCATAATAGAATGGCGCAATCAGACCACAGAGGGTCGTAGCCAGTTGGGTCGGAAATTCGCATCTTTCTCCTTTTGCTTTTCTCTCTTTCTTAGCTTGACTTTCTTCCCATTTTCAGCTGGAAAAGGAGACCAATAAAGGATCATATTTCTTCACGTTTTTACATGGTTTTCCATTCGATAAAATGGTTTTGTACTTGCCAGGTTTTTAAATGGCATACAAATCTGAGATCTAGATAGAGGCTGTGACTGTCCAGAGTCACACAGCCAGCCTTGTGTAGAAACAGTCTTTTCAAGATTCTTGCTGGTTAAAGACTCTCAACCCCATGAGCAAGATGGACACAGAGGCAAATCAGTACAATAAAAGACAGTAAATACTAACATACAGTTATATAAGTTAACAACAGGAGCTGAAGGAAAGGAACAGCTGACAGCTTTTGAGAGGGATAGAAAAAGGAATGACCACTGAGGGCCTGGCCCCAGCTGGCTAGTAAAGAATAAATAGGACTTGGCATGGCAGGGGAGGCCACCGGAGCAAAGACGCTCCAGCGGGGCACAGCCGGGCAGCACCGTCTTTATCATCAGCCGTGTCTTTGTCATCACTGATGCCATTTGTTGGGCACTTTCTAAAAAAAGTCAGGCGCTGCATGGCGCACGACGTAAATGGCGTCATTTCATTTTCACGCTAGTTCTGGATACAAGTGCTACTGCTGACCCCATTTTATAGACCGAGAAACTGAGGCTCAGAGCCGTGAAGTCACTTGCCTGAATATGCACTGTTTATAACTGGCTGAACCTGCATTCCAAGCTGCCTTTCAGTGTGGAGTAAGATGAGCTCTTCTAGGATAAGTGGGGTGAGGGACACAGACAGCGTAATGTCAGGCTGGCAAGTGGAATGATGATGTGACGATAAAAAGAAAGCTTACAGATGTGCCCGAGTCCAGGCGTGGTCTAGTGGCTCCTCTTCCTTTCTCCCTACACGGAGCCCCTCGCTAAGTCCTCCCGTAAGCATTTCTCCAACACGGAGCCCCTGTGCAGTGCTGCTACCCAAGAAAGGGGCGGCACGAGCCCACTGGTTCCTTGGCCTTTTGTTCCCCTTCTGAACACAAGATAACCTTGAGGCTCAGAGACACTGAGCCAAGTGGACTCTCTGGCTATGCTTCTTTGGGGTGAAGGAGACATTCCACTGAGCACTGTAGAAGGGATTCTGATGAGCTCCATAAACTCTCCATCTGTAAGGTATCAATCCCGGATAGACGGGATTGATGCATCCCAAGACTTTGTGCAGTCCGTCAACTGGTGATGCGAAAGCAAAGCGTGTGTTCACCGGGAGCATGTCTGTGGGAGAGGAGGAGAGAAATGGGTTCTCGCTTACTGAGTCCCTGCTAGGAGAGTCAGGCTGTTTGTGAAGAAGCAGGCGGGGCAGATACTGAAGTTCCCTCCTGGCTGGAGGACGCTGTTTCTGCCGTCATTCATTTCACTCTCACTGTCAACTTACGCCTTGAATACCTTCAGTGTGCCAGGTGCCAAGTTACAGATGCTGAAGCCTGTCCTCTGTTTTACAGATGAGGAAACTGTGTATCTAAGAGGCTAAGCATATGTACATGTTTGTACATGTTTATACCACATGTGAACAGCAAATCAGGAGTGCGAGCCCAGATGTCTGTAGACGCCACACTCTTAAACAGAAACTGCACTGATCTTTGAAACCCCTGACCCAGTCTTATTTTTTTTTTTTAATTTTATTTTTACTTTAGTCTTCTGATGTGAAGTATTATGATGAAAGTATGTTAAAAGCATTAAAAACACTTTTCCTTTGTCTCTCTCTCTTTTCTGTATATTTTTGCTTCCCCTCTCCACCTTTCCCTCCCTCCCTCTCTCTTCCTCTTTCTTCCTGTCTCTGTTCTATTCCTTTCTTCACAGGACTCCACAGAATGGAGCAAGAATGAGAGGAAAAAGGCCGGCAGAAAAGCATGAACTGGAGGTTTGTTGAGCTGCTCTACTTCCTGTTTGTATGGGGCCGTATCTCAGTGCAGCCCTCCCACCAGGAACCAGCTGCAACAGACCAACATGTCTCCAAGGAATTTGATTGGCTTATTTCAGACAGGGGGCCTTTCCACCACTCCAGGAGCTACCTATCCTTTGTGGAAAGACACCGTCAAGGATTTACAACCAGATATAAAATATACAGGTAAGAGCTGGGCTCAGCTCACCCTTGCCTTTCATTCATTGAGCACTTGGGGGGGTCCTGCTTTGGCTTGGGCCTTGTGGTGTGGAGGAGTATCTGGGCCAAGGCTGCTAAATACTTGCTCATTATTTATTAATTTACTTAGCTTTCTATTTATTCATTTATCTGTTTCATTACAATGTGCAAGGGATTGTCGATGACGAAGAAGAGTAATGTATTTTTGAGTACTTGATGTGTGCTGGGCCTAGTGCTTAGTACTTTGTCTGCACCCTCTCTTTAAACCTTCCAGTAACATCAGAGATAGCATCTGTTTATTTTCTCCACTTTATATAGAAGGGGCAACTGGGCTTTCACTAGGTGAAATAACTTTTCCAAAGTCACACAGTCAGTGAGTGGTAGGACTAGGATTCAAACCCTAGTTTATGTGTCTCCACAGTCACAGACAGTAATTTTAGTCACTTACATCAGGTGTAGGCTGCGTGTTTTACAGATACTAGTAATATACCAGATACCTTGCCCAAACATATTCATACATTTGGAAACAAATAGGAACACTCAGTGAACAACTCTTTCTTGAGCAAGTCTGAACTGGTCTTTGGCCTACACACACACACACATCCCACAACAGCAAAGCTCACATAGACATACACATCCCACAACAACAAAGCTCGCACACACACAGACACACACAGACACACACACACATACCCCACAACTTGCAATGTACGTTCACTCCTTCACCAAGCTCAGAGTTTGGGGTGGAAGATTGTCAGGGAGAAAGAGTGAATAAGCAAGCAATTACCATTCCATGGAGAGATATGAATAAGTAACCACTCAGATACTCAATATTCTCCTCTGTAGAAAGCGATGATGATGTCTGTCCTACCTACGGAGTCAAATGAGATGAACTTGGTGTGAGATGCTTTGTAAAATTTAAATTTTCTTGTATCTGGGAAATTTTTTCATTAATGTTTGAAATCATCATTCTAAGACAATCATTCAGTTTCACTTTCTGGGAAGCCCATGCATATATTAGTTGTTAAATACTCACCTTCATTCTGTGAGGGAAATAGCAGCATATTACAAATGAGAACACCACGTCATCAGGAGGTTAAGGAGATTGCCCATGTCACCCACCAGGGAAGAGGCAAAGCTAGGAATCAAAAACAGGCTTCTGAGACTCCACAGGTTGGGAGTCATAACCCTCTCTTAGTTCTTAGTTACCTAGCATATGACCAGATACCCAGAGACTTCCTTTAACCACGGACAAGTTGCAACCTCTTGGAGACTCAATTTTCTCATCTGTAAAATGGAGATAATATTAAATGCTTTATGTAGTTGTGGCTGGAAATACTTTAGGGATCAGTCATGAAGACCTTGGAATGTTGCAGGAGCTCCATCAGACAGCTGATGGTATTGCTAGAAATGATTTCTTCTCGTGATAATTTTTTTAATTAATTAATTTTTAATTGGAGTCTGATTGCCTTACCATATTGTGTTGGTTTCTGCCATCTATCATCATGAATCAGCCATAGGTATATGTATGTCCCCGCCCCCTTGAACCTCCCTTCTGCCTTCCCTCTTGGTAATTTAAAAGTCAGTTTTGTCTGAAGAGTGTTTCCTATGTTTCCACTGCCTCTTTGCATGGTGTTTTTCTATTTATCTTGTCTCGATTTTGAGATTGTGAGTAGTTGCTGTAAATTTGGCAGTCGTTTCACAGGTGGATTTAAAAGGAAAACTGTGGTACCCTTTGTAAGCTTTGGTTTGGGAGTGTCGAGGCAGGGGAGGGGACACTGATAGTGGTGGCCACTTTGCCGCAAGACGTGGTTTCATAATGAGTGGCTTTCCCTGCAGGTTTCAGAGCAAGTGGTTTGTGGCTTATGGTGTACCTTCCTTTGAGCCTTAAGTAAGCACCTGAAAGTTGAATGTAAATCAAGTTGTTGTAAACCAGGTCTGCTTGCCCAGCCGTCTTGCTCATTTATCGGAGTTGGATGAATTGTCATTCTAGTCCACCATCTTCATGGTTGCTTCATGTATTTCATGAAAATGTCTCTAGTAGATTTTCTGGAAAAGCTGCTTCACTCGGTGAATGGAGCTGAGGCTGGGTGCATGGTTCTGCTGAGATGAATGAGCTGTGGTCTTTGTCCAGAAATCATTCAAGAGTATGTATTGGGCACCAAGGTTTGCCAAATGCCATACCCTGGGGAGCTGATGATATGTGAGGCAGACAGGTCTCTCCTTTTGAGGAGCTTACAGACAAGGGATGGTGAGGGCGAAGTCTACCACGGCACCACTTAGGATGCTTGTGGTTGAAAGGAGACGCCCAACCTCTGGATTCCAGATATAGTCTTGGTATCACATGGTCCAAGGGTTGGATTTCTATTAGAGTGACTCCAGTTAGTCTAAATCAGCATTTCTCACATGGAACTGGCATTCAGTGTGATTTTAAAAGGCATTTTCTGGGGAAAAAATAATCCATAGTCAAATAAATAATAATAAAAACAGCAATAAGGGTCAGTTGCTAACTTTGGGCTTCCCACATAGCACAGTGGTAAAGAGTCTCCTGCCAATCCAGGAGACACAGGAAATGTGAGATCGATCCTTGGGTCTTAAAGACCCTCTGGAGTAGGAAATGGCAACGGGCTCCAGTGTTCTTGCCTGGAAAATTCCACAGACAGAGGAGCCTGTCGGGCTACAGTGCATGGTGTCGCAGGGAGTGGGCCACGAATGAGCACACAGGCAACGCTGAAAGCATGTGTGCCCAGGTCTGGCGTGGATGAAAGCGTGTGTGCCCTACTGAACCTGCATTCCAAGCTGCCTTTCAGTGTGGAGTAAGATGAGCTCTTCTAGGATAACTGGAGTGAGGGACACAGACAGCGTAATGTCAGGCTGGCAAGTGGAATGATGATGTGACGATAAAAAGAAAGCTTACAGATGTGCCCGAGTCCAGGCGTGGTCTAGTGGCTCCTCTTCCTTTCTCCCTACACGGAGCCCCTCGCTAAGTCCTCCCGTAAGCATTTCTCCAACACGGAGCCCCTGTGCAGTGCTGCTACCCAAGAAAGGGGCGGCACGAGCCCACTGGTTCCTTGGCCTTTTGTTCCCCTTCTGAACACAAGATAACCTTGAGGCTCAGAGACACTGAGCCAAGTGGACTCTCTGGCTATGCTTCTTTGGGGTGAAGGAGACATTCCACTGAGCACTGTAGAAGGGATTCTGATGAGCTCCATAAACTCTCCATCTGTAAGGTATCAATCCCGGATAGACGGGATTGATGCATCCCAAGACTTTGTGCAGTCCGTCAACTGGTGATGCGAAAGCAAAGCGTGTGTTCACCGGGAGCATGTCTGTGGGAGAGGAGGAGAGAAATGGGTTCTCGCTTACTGAGTCCCTGCTAGGAGAGTCAGGCTGTTTGTGAAGAAGCAGGCGGGGCAGATACTGAAGTTCCCTCCTGGCTGGAGGACGCTGTTTCTGCCGTCATTCATTTCACTCTCACTGTCAACTTACGCCTTGAATACCTTCAGTGTGCCAGGTGCCAAGTTACAGATGCTGAAGCCTGTCCTCTGTTTTACAGATGAGGAAACTGTGTATCTAAGAGGCTAAGCATATGTACATGTTTGTACATGTTTATACCACATGTGAACAGCAAATCAGGAGTGCGAGCCCAGATGTCTGTAGACGCCACACTCTTAAACAGAAACTGCACTGATCTTTGAAACCCCTGACCCAGTCTTATTTTTTTTTTTTAATTTTATTTTTACTTTAGTCTTCTGATGTGAAGTATTATGATGAAAGTATGTTAAAAGCATTAAAAACACTTTTCCTTTGTCTCTCTCTCTTTTCTGTATATTTTTGCTTCCCCTCTCCACCTTTCCCTCCCTCCCTCTCTCTTCCTCTTTCTTCCTGTCTCTGTTCTATTCCTTTCTTCACAGGACTCCACAGAATGGAGCAAGAATGAGAGGAAAAAGGCCGGCAGAAAAGCATGAACTGGAGGTTTGTTGAGCTGCTCTACTTCCTGTTTGTATGGGGCCGTATCTCAGTGCAGCCCTCCCACCAGGAACCAGCTGCAACAGACCAACATGTCTCCAAGGAATTTGATTGGCTTATTTCAGACAGGGGGCCTTTCCACCACTCCAGGAGCTACCTATCCTTTGTGGAAAGACACCGTCAAGGATTTACAACCAGATATAAAATATACAGGTAAGAGCTGGGCTCAGCTCACCCTTGCCTTTCATTCATTGAGCACTTGGGGGGGTCCTGCTTTGGCTTGGGCCTTGTGGTGTGGAGGAGTATCTGGGCCAAGGCTGCTAAATACTTGCTCATTATTTATTAATTTACTTAGCTTTCTATTTATTCATTTATCTGTTTCATTACAATGTGCAAGGGATTGTCGATGACGAAGAAGAGTAATGTATTTTTGAGTACTTGATGTGTGCTGGGCCTAGTGCTTAGTACTTTGTCTGCACCCTCTCTTTAAACCTTCCAGTAACATCAGAGATAGCATCTGTTTATTTTCTCCACTTTATATAGAAGGGGCAACTGGGCTTTCACTAGGTGAAATAACTTTTCCAAAGTCACACAGTCAGTGAGTGGTAGGACTAGGATTCAAACCCTAGTTTATGTGTCTCCACAGTCACAGACAGTAATTTTAGTCACTTACATCAGGTGTAGGCTGCGTGTTTTACAGATACTAGTAATATACCAGATACCTTGCCCAAACATATTCATACATTTGGAAACAAATAGGAACACTCAGTGAACAACTCTTTCTTGAGCAAGTCTGAACTGGTCTTTGGCCTGTTGGAATCCTACTCATTCCCGAAGAACTTAGCCCAACGTTCTTCTTCTTTGAAACCATCTTATAGACGCTCTGCATCCCACTTGATCAGTCTCTCTTTGATATTTCCACAGCTCTCTACGCTTATGCCTAGTTGTCAACCATTTGGAGTTGGAGTGTATTCTTGTATTTCTTTTGCACCTAACTGGAAACTCCATGAGGCCAGGACTTACATATAATTCATTTCTGGATCCCCAGAGTGAGGTTTTATTTTCTGCCTTGTATCGTAAGCACACAAAAAAATGTTGTGGACTGAAATAAATTGAAGAATGCAGAAAGCTCTCTAGAGCTGGAGTCTTTAAGATCAAGGTAGAAAGGCAGGGTCTAACACTTCTGGCCACTTCCAGCAGGGGAGCGAGGACGCGCGCATGGTGGAGGAAAGACACTAACCTGCCGCTGGGAAGCCGTGCATTCAGGCCTTGTGTCCACTGTGCATCTGACACGAACGTGGGCACGTCTCCTCTGAGCCTTGTGTGTCATAGATGATTCATGAATCTGCTACCAGCTGCAGATGGCTGTGACTCTGTGCTGAATATTCAAATCTGCGTTTGAAAGTTGGCCCTTAACGAGAGAAAGTTTACATCTGCCCCTGCGTTCAGATTTCACCTATGCTTTTGTTTGATTTCGCTGCTCAAACAAAAATCTGCAGTCATCCAATGAGCTGGTTTCTAAGATGCTTTCTAAAAGCTCTGAAATTAAGTATATACAATTGAACCAAGGTCACGTGGTTAATTAAATGATGGAGTTTAAATCCAGAAGTCAGGCCCCTGGTCATCTAGTTATTTCTTTCTTCCTTTATTTAATCCTCACATAATTAATAAGCAGCAGCTAGAGGCCCAGAAACTGTGTTTAAGGCCGATGACACAGTGGTGAGTAAACCAAACATGGGCCTTGTGCTCAAAAGAGCACATTAATTAGACACACGAACACACACACACACAGTGTACGTGCTGCAAAAGCAAAAGGGCAGGATAGGCATATTTGGGGGATGATAATGATTTGGGAGACTCTTACATGCAAAGATTGGGTGAGGCTCCTGTTGCAATCTTCACCTGGACACACGCAGGTAGACACCCAGAGGTCCGTGTGCCCTTCTAGGCCAGGTTTAGACCAGAACAAAAACCAGCCCGGACGTGCTCACTGGGGCTGTTGCCAGTTGGCGCTTTCTTTGTTGAGACACTAAGGTACGTCCGCAGGTGATTCCCAGAGTGTCTCCTCGTGAGCTAACATGGACATAGCACATTAGAAACTTGATGTTTGCATCATGACGGAAAGACTTTACTTCCAGCTTGTGCCATCTTGTCTGTGGCTACAGAGCCAGCCTCTCTGAAATGTCCTAGACCTCAAGCTTTGTCCAGTCCACCCGACCCTAGAATCCAGGCTAGAACCCAGGGTGACCTGAGAGCTTCCGAAGGAACCTGCTCTCCTCACTTAAATGGGTTAAGGCCATCTGCATCCTCATGCATATGCAGACAGAGGGTGACTTCAGCCCATGGCGTCCTGGTGGGGAGTCAGCGCCACCGGCAATGATGAGAGCCTCTCAAATTAGATCCCAGCAGAAGTCCTCTGTCCTGTTGCTTCACAAGCTGAGCTATAATCCGGGCACACACAGTTGTTTGGGTGCGCAAGGTTCCTGCTCTGTCACTCCTGAGTCTGAGCTGACACGCGGAGGCTGGGGAGTTTTCTGCTCTTGAATCTGCTAGTGCACACAGCAGCAGCATCCTCCATCCTAGAGGCAGAGGACCTGGGTGCTGGCTCAGCCCACCCACCGCCCCGGGTATGATTTTGGCCAAGAAATGGAACTTCTCTCAGTTTCTGTTTTTTCATCTGTAAAATGGGAGTGTTCGCTAAGATGATTTCCAGGGTCCTTCCCTTCTCTGAAATTCCGTGACTCCAGGAAATGTCATTTGGAAATACCATGGAAGATTGGAGAGGACTCTGAACTTGGAGCCTGCAGACTCAAGTTTTGTTTATTTTGGACCCACTTTCTTCATTCCTGGCACATATGTTCATGCCTCATTCACTCATGCTTCCATCTAGTCCTCTAGACTTCCACATCAATTGTATTCTGTAAGCCATGCTGTGGTTTGCTAATACAGAGATACCAACAGAAAACAGCAGAGCACGCATGTGCGCGTGCGCGCGCACACACACACACACACACATCCCACAACAGCAAAGCTTGCACACACACACACACACACACCCCCCCCACAACAACAAAGCTCACACACACACACACACATATCCCACAACAGCAAACCTCACACACACACACATCCCACAACAGCAAAGCTCACACACACACACATCCCACAACAGCAAAGCTCACACACACACACACACACACATCCCACAACAAAGCTCGCACACACACACACACACACACACACACATCCCACAACAACAAAGCTCGCACACACACACACATCCCACAACAGCAAAGCTCTCACACACACACACACATCCCACAACAACAAAGCTCACACACACACACACACACACACACACACACATACACATCCCACAACAGCAAAGCTCACACACACACACACCTACACATCCCACAACAGCAAAGCTCACACACACACACACACATCCCACAACAGCAAAGCTCACACACACACACACACAC
>SJYT01025967.1:472273-491848 GCA_006410635.1 Cephalophus harveyi
GGGGGAAGTAATGGCGGGAAGGATTTTAGAATGAATGTTTTTAGATTTCAGTCATCATGAATTTAGGTTGGAATGGTTGAAATAGAGGCACCAGGTAAGGGATTTTTTCCGTATTTTTAGACCTGACCTCAGATCAGGGTGGCAATTGATGCATTAAAGAAGGTGAATTGATTTTTGCTTCCTGCTGCAGAGAGGCATCATTTAAGGGAAACCTCTACTTCAGAAATAGACAGCCTCCGTTCCTCCAGGAGTTCTGGGGAATTCAGTGAGTTTCTCCTCTGATGATGGTATCCCTTAGGAGGTAGGGTGTTTAGGCACCACTGACAGGCTCAGATACCCCTGGCCTGAGTCATAAAAAAAAACAACTTGGAAAAGTGCATTCAGCGATCCCCCCCACCTTTTTTTTAAGAGTATACCAAGTAGGCTCAAAAGAAGATGAGACTGGAATGATGTCCCACATTTGTTGTTGTCAATTTCAGCCACTTAGAGGTTGGCATCACTGGTGAGAATCAATACCCTCTGCCTTTTCCCCCACCTTATCCCTCGTTTAATCCAAGTTTCGGTTCAAGCGCTCCCTCAGTAGAGAGGGATGAGGTGGGGGATAACCAGCAAACATCTCCTGGGCACTTGGTGTCAATTCAGAGAGAATCTTCTGTGTTGATTATTTAAAATTGATCTTCCACTTCCAAGCCCAGTAGCTTTATTGCTACCAAATTGGTGCCTTTGCAGTGCTTTCCCTCCTTGCTCCCGTTCCATTACGGAACGAACTTCTCTGAGCTGCCAGGCTTCGTTTGCTGCCATCTCCGCAGAGCAATTGTGCAGCTCCAGCCAGGAGCCATCTCTGAAAATGGATTGGCTTTTACACACGTCCTTGCAGAGAGCAGACTGACATGGGGTCTCTAACTGACATAGATACGGAGATTATGGTGACTGGTATGAAGGCAAGCCCTTGGGGCTGCAGACCCTATATCCCAGACTCTATGCCCCAAATCTTGGCCAGGCAGAGGGGGACTGGATCTGTGATCTGTAGCACCTGCCACTCATTCACTCATTTGAAAAAATGTTTCCCAATCTCCAAATTCCTGCTGACCAGTCCATACAACCGTTGCCTGGAGATAGTGAAAGACTGAATCCCTGACCTCAGGAACTCAAAGCTCTCTTGGGGAGAACTGACTGTTGGGCAGATAACCACAATGTCAGATGCTGAGTTCTGCAACTGATCAGTATGCTTGGAACTGTGTTTGTGGTGAGAGGGGAACTTCCCCTGGCATGGAGATCATGAATGTGGGAAAGGATGGGGCAGAGAGAGACAAACCTAGGGAGTCATCCTATTGAACTCAGGCTGCGAGGAGGATTAAGGCTCTGTGAGAAGGTGGTGGCGAGCAAGCAGCCCAGGTAGGGGGAGCAGCGCCTGCAAAGGCAAGGAGGCAGAAGCTTGGAAGTGTGTGTGCGTGTGTGTGTGTGTGTGCGCGTGCGTGCGTGTGTGTGTGTGTGTGTGTGCATGTGTGTGTGTGTGTGTGCGCGTGCGTGTGTGGTGTGTGTTTTGAGTAGTACGGTAGCCCGCTCTTAGCCAAGGCTTCGGTTTCTGTGGTTGCATTTACACTCCACCGCTGTCCAGAAGTAGTAAATGGACAATTCCAGGAATAAACAGTTCGAACGTTTTACATTGCCCCCCATTCTGAGTAGCGTGATGAACTCTCACACTGTCCAGCTCTGTCCCTCCCAGGACCTGAATCATCCCTTTGTCCAGTGTATCTCCTCCTGCCATTAGTCAGCAGCCATACTGATTTCCGGATCAACTGTCCTGGGGTCTCAGTGGTGGTATTCAATAGCCCTTACTTTATTTCATGATGTCCCCAAAGTGCCAGAGTAGTGATGCTGGCAATTCGGATATGCCAGAGAGAAACGGAAAAGTGCCTCCTTTAAGCAAAAAGGTGAAAGTTCTCCACTTAATAGGGAAAGAAAAAAATTGTATGCTGAGGTTGCTAAGATCTCTGGCAAGAAGGAATCTCTTCTTTCTGTGAAATTGTGAAGAGGGAAAAAGAAATTCAGGCGTAGCTTTGCTGCCACGCCTCAGACTGCAGAATTATGGCCAAAATCACATATAAGAGCTTCATTAAGGTGGGAAAGGCATTACATTTGTATCATAGGGTGTTTGTAGAGAAAGGAAGGTGAGGGGGAGGGATCACATTTGGATAACTTTATCACAGTATATTGTTATAATTGTTCTATTTATTATTAGGTGCTCTTGTTATTCCTCGGAGAAGGCAATGGCACCCCACTCCAGTACTCTTGCCTGGAAAATCCCATGGACGGAGGAGCCTGGTGGGCTGCAGTCCATGGGGTCGCTGAGTCGGACACGACTGAGCGACTTCACTTTCACTTCTCACTTTCATGCATTGGAGAAGGAAATGGCAACCCACTCCAGTGTTCTTGCCTGGAGAATCCCAGGGACGGGGGAGCCTGGTGGGCTACCGTCTATGGGGTCACACAGAGTCGGACACGACTGAAGTGACTTAGCAGCAGCAGCAGCTTGTTATTCCTTACTGTGTCTGATTTATATACCCAGTTTTATCAAAGGTATGTATGTATAGGAAAAACATATATAGTATGTATAGTGTTCAGTACCAAGCATGATTTCAGACATCCACTGGAGGTCTTGGAACGTTTCGTCCATGGGTAAGGTGGGTACTTCTGTAGTGATGACAAGAAATAGTGCTGGGATAGCAGCTCGGAGCCAACAATGAAAGGGATTTAGAATGGCAAGCTGATTTCAGACAACCCTCCAACTCCAGCTCTCAGGGTACTAGTCCGTCTCTTTAGAGCAGTATTTTTTGTTTGTTTCATTTTTACATTCCTTGACCTTGCTCCTGCTAAAGAATTTTACATTGACACTCAACAGACGTAGAGAGAAAAAGATACATAACTGAAATGTAAACTCATGGAAAAAGTACTTAACCTTACTGCACGTAATACATCCTGATGTACTATTTTCTATTCTGTTCTGGCATAACTCAGTCCTTTCTTGCTTCATTCGTTTTTAAAAATGCTTGTGTCTACCAGCTACACTGATTTCAGCCTGCACTAAAGGGGTGTACCTTGCAGTTTGAACAGCACTGACTTTGAGTCTATGTCTGGGTTACATTTTGGTTCAGAGGAAAATTGTACCTGATGTTTGAGAAGCAGACGTCGCTGTGTGTGCAGGTCAGATCCTGGGCCTTGTCTGGGGAGGTGACAGGACAGCAGTGAGCAGTCTGGAACGGGAGGCTGGCATGCTCTCAGCAACATGTAGAAATACGGCTCAGGCTGCAGTGTGAGGCACGCGGGGCAGGGAGTGAGAGAGGAGGGTTGGAGGGCCGTGGCAGCACATGCGAGGGAGAGGGAGAGGCGAGGGAGAGGGAGAGGGCAGTGAGCCAAGACAAAGGCGAGAAAGGTGAGATTCACGGGCTCTCCAGCACCGCCCAGCCCACCAGCAAGCTGCCCGGGACCTCCCTGTCAGGCGGCGCCCCCCTGGCTGCATCCAGGCTTTTCCCTGCTCTGGCTTCTTCTCAGCCCCCCGTGGCAGGGAGCATTCTCTTCTGTAGAGTTCTCCAGCGGCTGGTACATCTGTGGGTTTCTTATGAAAGGAGCGAGAATGCCCACGCTTCTGCCTCAAGGCTGTTTCTTTATCTCTCAAGGCCTTCCTTCTGGGCATGAGAATTCCTGGGTCTCATTAGCAGTGGTTTCCCAAGCTGGCTTGGAGGATGGCTTTGCATCCCACCCTTTGTATGCACCTGACTTATCTCTGCAAACCTTGATGGAAACTTGTAGCTGCAAGTCAGTGTCTAAGCTGACGGGAGCCCTAGCACAGTTGCTAAAGCCCAGTGATGAAGAGCCAGTCTACTTAGGCTCAAGCAGACCTAGGTTCGAATCCTAGCTCTGCCACTTCCCACCCATGAGATCTTGACATGTTACTGAAACTCTACGAGCCTCATTTTTCGCACTTGTGGAGGGGGGTGCTTTCCCATATTGTTGTTAAGAAAATAATGTGTGATCCAGTTTACCAGAGAGCAAGTTGTTGAATATTGGTAACTAAGACACGTTGTTGCTGTTGTGCAGTCGCCAGGTCGTGTCCAGCGCTTCGTGACCCCGCGGGCTGCAGCTCTCAGTGCTTCCCTGTCCTTCCCTCTCTCCCAGAGCTTGCTCAACCTCATGTCCATCAAGTTGGTGATGCCATCCAACCATCTCGTCCTCTGTCACCACCCATTTCTCCTCCTGCCTTCAACCTTTCCCAGCATCAGGATCTTTTCCAATAAGTTGTCTCTTTGCATCAGGTGGCCAAAGTATTGCAGCTTCAGCTTCAGCATCACTCCTTCCAATGAATATTCATTTCCTTGAGGATTGATTGGTTTGATCTCCTTGCATTTCAAGGGACTCTGAAGAGTCTTCTCCAGCACCATAATTCAAAAGCATCAAGTCTTAAATGCTCAGCCTTCTTTATGGTCCAATTCTCACATCTGGACATGACTACTGGAAAAAACATAGCTTTAACTGTGTGGACTGCTATTGGCAAAGTGATGCCTCTGCTATCTAGATTGTCATAACTTTTCTTCCAAGAAGCAAGCATCTTTTAAATTCACGGCTGCAGTCACCATCCACAGTGATTTTGGAACCCAAGAAAATAACGTCTGTCACTGTTTCCATTGTTTACCCCTCTATTTGCCATGTAGTGATGGGACCAGATGCCATGATCTTAGTTTTCTGAATGTTGAGTTTTAAGCCAACTTTTTCACTCCCCTTATTCACCTTCATCAAGAGGCTCTTTAGTTCCTCTTCACTTTCTGCCATTAGGGTAGTGTCATCTGTATATCTGAGGTTATTGATATTTCTCTGGGCAATCTTGTTTCCAGTTTGTGATTCATCCAGCCTGGCATTTCTCATGATGTATTCTGCCTATAAGCAGGGTGACAATATACAGCCTTGATGTACACCTTTCCTAGTTTTGAACCGTTATTTTGTTCCATGTCTTCTTCTAACTGTTGCTTCTTGACCTGCATACAGGTTTCTCAGAAGACAGGTAAGGTGGTCTGGCAAGTTACCCATTTGAACTTGGGTAACCCTAGGTACCAGAGAAGGTGATGGCACCCCGCTCCAGTACTCTTGCCTGGAAAATCCCACGGACAGAGGAGCCGGGTAGGCTGCAGTCCATGGGGTCGCAAAGAGTCGGACATGACTGAGCGACTTCACTTTGACTTTTCACTTTCATGCATTGGAGAAGGAAATGGCAACCCACTCCAATAATCTTGTGTGGAGAATCCCAGGGACGGGGGAGCCTGTTGGGCTGCCGTCTATGGGGTCGCACAGAGTCGGACACAACTGAAGCGACTTAGCAGCAGCAGCAGCAGCAACCCTAGGTACACCCACACCTGGACTCTGAGCATCCTTAAGGACTCTAGGAAAGCTTGCAGGAGACCTCCAACCTTAAGAGGGATGCTTGACCTGTGTGCACTACAGCCCAGGTGCCCTGGGAAGGCAGCATACTCCACCCTCATATTTACAGGACACTTGTTAAGAAGAAATCACAGGAAAAGGACCAGAGAGAAGACCGTACTGCCCCCTGGCACATGTGGCAGGAATCCAGAGGCCTGAAAACTGGCAAAGCATCCTTAATCGATCAGCATGCATTGGTTCCTGTAGAAAAATACACATAACATGATTTACAAGCAACTAATTTATTAATCAACCCAGGTGATGGGAGCAGTCTGCAGCAACTCATCTCCTCAGTGCCTCCCAGCAACAGTCCCAGGTTGTCTTTGATGTGTACTATTCAGGGGACACTGGGCTCCAGGGATGGCTTCCCACCCAAGCACCTTCATAGCAATCAGCAGCGTTTCAGGGTGGAGTGTGCACAGTGGTGACCGTAACTTTGATTATTCTCAAGTTGCAGCCTTGTTATTGACAGAAGGCCAGCAGTCTCCATCCCTGAGCACTTGTCACAGCCTCTCTGTGACTCTGCTATGACACCTGGTGTATACTATGTTGACAGAGGAGTGTAGTTTGTGTGATAAAAAAAAAAGATGACTATAAATGATATGGAAATCTCTTCATTGCTCAGTGGTCTGGGATTGTCTGATTTAGGAAGGAAATGCTCACTTGTGCATGAATTCAGCAAGGATTCATTAAGTCCGTGCCCTGTGCAGGGACTGTGTTAGCTTCTGCTGGCACCAAAGCATTATTGATCCATGCCCTCAGGAGCACAGAACATAGCTGGGGAGAGACAGACAATGAGGAACCACATTGCTACCTCATATGAAGTATGAAGGGAAAGAAGTATCAAATCAAGTATTAGTGCAAAGAAGGGGTGCTGAATTGTTCTTGCAAGATTAAAAAAGGCTTTAAAGAGGAAGTTTTTTTAAAAGGTGAGATCTGGATGGTGGGGTTTAGGCAAAAGAATATATATATAGTGATAGGTGTGTTTGTGTGTGTGAGTGTCTGTGTTTTCAGGGAGTATCCAGAAAGGTAGACTTGTCCTGGAACCTACAGGTTCCAGTGTGAGTGATAAATTTAGCATGTGAGAGAGCATTTTCTCTCAATAAAATGTGAGCACTCAAGCCAAAGCAATCAGAAGGGGGTCAGGTCAGGAAGCCCTGTGGCTGTTATATAAAGCCCTGTTAAATAAAGCCCTGTGGCTGTTTTCCCTAAGGTGATGGCTCCCACACTTTCTCATTTCAAGATGCTCTCAAAGTCTCAGCGATTTTATATCCCTATCAGAGAAATACTAATAATTCTGTTTATTAAGTAATTAGATCCAATAGCCTCATGAAGTATTTATGTCCCCATAAGTCTAGTGGCCATTTGAAAAATAATACATGTGAACCTAAGGGAAGAACAATATCTTTATTTTAACTATCTAAGTATCAAGTATCCCTCATTTCCCTTGAACATAAAAAAGACCCTGCCATGCTCCTCTGACTTGCCATGGTTCTCCACAGCGTTTCGGCACACAATTTAGGAACCGAGTTCTGAGGACGGTACGGAGCTCTTTAGAGGGTTTTGCCCAGAGGCAAAGATGTTCAGGTCGTCATCTTAGATCACTCTTGCTGAGATGGCGAGAAAGTGTTGATGGGGAAAGTGGGGAAAGGGGCAGAGAAGCGCAGCAGGGAGATAGAGCGTAGGCTGTGACCCGCGGGGGAGAGGCGAGCATCTTAAAGTACCGCTGATGGGGATTTAGATATGCTGTTGAATGTTTTTAAATTTTAAAATATCGATTGGCAAGAAGTTTCGGAGACAGTTTAGAGAGATCCCATGCACGCTTCACCCAGCTTCCTCCAGTGATTCCATCTGAAGTGACTAAAGTGCATGTCAGAGCCACGACAGTGCCCTCAGTGCCCTGGGTGTGGTCTGTGCCATTGCACCGCAGGCGTAGAGTCAGGTAACTGCCCCCCAGTCAGGGCGCAGAACACTTTCCTCACCCTCAAATTTCCCTGTGCTGTCTCCGTAGAGTCCCACGTCTCTTTTACCCCTATCCTCCCTAACCCCTGGCAGCCGCTATTTTGTTTCCCATCATTTCAAGAATGACATAGAATGAACGCATAACTTAAGATACTTCAAGGAGGCAGAAATTTCAGTATTTGAATGTGAAAGTTGAAAGAGAGGGAAGACTCAAGATCCGGAGGACTTGGCAAGATCCTACTCTAAGTGACCAATCAGTGGATCTAAGTTAAATAGGGAAAAGAGTGGGGGGCATTTTTAACTTGGTCAGCTAGTGGGAGGTGGTACTTTTCATCAAGGTGGGGAGCTGTGGAAGGCCAGGAGAGCTTGGGGGGTGGTTTATGCCTGAAGATGATGTGGCAGCTTTGGAAATGATGAATTTAAATTACCTGGAATATCCAAATACAGACTCCACAGATGGCCATTTTATAAATGGTTGTGACCCTCAAAAGAGTGTGCTTCAATAAAAAATATATATATACAGTATTCAGAGTCATCAGGTTACTGCTGACCACTGAAATCACTGAAGACATCCCTTGGGAGTCTTCACTTATGGAAAAGCCCATTTAACATGCAGGGAAAAGGGTTGAGAATTGGAGGAAAGGCCAGTGAAAAGAGGAAAACTGGGGACAGTTGGTACCAAGGAAGCTAAAAGAAATAAAGGTTTAAGAAGGAAGATAATCAGGGGCCATGGTTTCTGACACATTATATGAGGTAAGAACTGAAAGTAGTCTTTTATACATAAAATCTTGACCTTGACTAGAATTATTTAAATAGGATTTTGGGGACAGAAGCCAGATCACAGTGGGTTAAAAATAAGGGAGAAGCCAGAGAGTAGACATATATTTTTCAAGACATACAGTTACAAAAGGCAGGAGGGATGTGAAATAAAGAGGGTTTTGTTGTTTTTCTTTGGTTTCCAAGAGGGAAGTGACTTTTAAGAGAGGGAGAGACTGATGCTGAGGGGCAGAGTGGGGTTATTTTTGATGAGGTGATTTCCTGAGGAGGCGGGGAGGGAAAGGATAAGAGCTCAGATGGAGGTAAAAGGAAAGATCCCTTTAAATTGAAATAGAACGAGGGGAAAGAGAGGTGTGGGTGGGGATCAGTTGGTTTTACACATGTTGATTTGAAGGGACTTCTGATGGCTTCTGTTCTCTCCATGAAGTAGGATGTGAGACCAGTTGCTAAGAAAAGGATTACTGGGAAGGACAAGCAAAATGTAATGCTGTAAAGTGTTTAACCTGAAGAATGGAAGAAAGCTTTAATCAAGGAAACATGAAACGATCACTAGGAACCAGCTCGGGCTCTGATCGTGTTTGTGATCGCATGTTAGACCCATGATCGCGTGTTAGACTCTGATCGTGTTAGATCGCATGTTCTTATTCTCCAAAAGAACTGAAAGTGTCTGGTAAGGTCAGGGAGAGTAAACGTGGGTTTTGCCAGGTGGACGAGATGGAAGGACAGCTGGGTCAAGGAGTTACAGGTGTGGGTCAGAAGTAAAGGGTTGGATCACTGGGTCTCAGTCAATCCAAAAGGAAGGAAAGGCAGTCGGTAGTGGGTACAGGGAAAGAAGATGGTCACGGGTCACGTAGTCTTGAAGAGGCAGGGAGCCGGTGTTGTGATAGACGAGCTTGGACAGGAAGGCTTTAGTCTCGCGTGTCAGTTAGAGGGACTTGGGGAGATGATGTAATATAGGAGTCACATGGGAGGAAATAGGAGGCTGGAAGAGGGAAAGGGTGGAGATCATTGAGATGAAGTAGGTCATCGGGCTGAGGGGCTGAGAGTATTAGATGTTAAGGATAAAGACAGGGCTTGGGGTGAAGACATTGTCTGAAAATTAGATGCTGACGTGTTCAGTTAACATGAGAGAATGCCTTGGAATGTGGTTATTGAACACAGCAAAGAAATGAACGAATAGGACGGGGCGGAGGAGGAAACCTGTAATGGGAGGTTTGCATTCAAGTCTTTATCCCTTCTCGGTAGACCTTTGATTAGTGAGTGATCTCGGCTGTCAGAGCCTCAGTATCTCCCCCTTAAAGAGAAACTTAGAATCCTTACCTCCCCGACAGAGATGATGCTTAGAATCCTTACCTCCCCGAGTATGATGCTCACAAGAGGAAGAGGAAGTACATGTGCTTGGCAAAGCCCACGTACGTGCTGCATGCGTGCTAAGCCACTTTAGTCACGTCTGACTCTGCGGCCCTGTGGGCAGTCCTCTGTCAGTGGGATTCTCCAGACAGAAACACTGGAGTGGGTTACCATGCCCTCCTCCAAGGGATCTTCCTGCGCCAGGGATTGAACCCTTGTCTCTTGCAGCTCCTTCCTCGCTGGCAGATTCTTCTACTGCTGAGCCACCGGGGAAGCCCAAAGCCTACACCTCTGTGTAAATATGGGCCCTATTGCTCCTGTTACTGGCACCCAGGGACTGGCTCAGATTCCTTCCACGGCTCTGATGGAAGATGGTGCTTTGGTACCTAATCACTGCATATGAATAGCCTGATTTCAAAATATCATTTTAGGATAACAAAGTGAACAGACTGTTAGGTGTCCTGTCTTTTAGATGTCCAGAATAAATGCGCGAGAATTACTGGCACCCAGGGACTGGCTCGGATTCCTTCCACGGCTCTGATGGAAGATGGTGCTTTGGTACCTAATCACTGCATATGAATAGCCTGATTTCAAAATATCATTTTAGGATAACAAAGTGAACAGACTGTTAGGTGTCCTGTCTTTTAGATGTCCAGAATAAATGCGCGAGAACAGTTGACCCAGACAAATTGACCGATGAAAGGATAACTTGTGCTTCAACATAATGAGTTCAATATTCTTTTGATTTACAAAAAAAAAAGCACTGGGGCATTCAAGCCTGGGATGCTTGTCAGCAAAAGGGAAATGTAGACTGTATTGCATTTCCCTTTTGCTGTTCCCTGTTCTCACTAACAGCTTCAGCTCAACCTGCTTTTGTGTTTGTTTTTTTTTAATTTTGACCACACCGCATGGCTCGCAGATTCTTAGTTCCCCAACCAGGGATCAGACCTCTGTCCCCTGCAGTGGAAGTGCTGAATCTTAACCACTGGGCTGCCAGGGAAGTCCTCCAACCTGCTTTTAAATATAGTAGTTGTAGCAGCAGCAGCAGCAATAGGTAGCAGCAGCAGTAGGAATAAGGGCAAGGGAAAGAGGCTACTAGGGAGCAGGGGCTTCCAGAGACAGCATGCTTTAAAGGGGCGCCTCCTTACCACGCAACTCTCCCCCCCTTGATGTTTCAAGCTGAGGCAAAGTGACCAAGGTGACAGGAATTCCAAAACAGAACTCTCCCGCTGGAGCTCATTCCAGAAAATAGAATAACGTTGAACAGCGAGCACACACAGAATGGAACTAATAAACTAGTGTGACCTGATCCAGAGTGTATTAATAGCATGTAGCAGTAGGAATAAGGGCAAGGGAAAGAGGCTACTGGGAGCAGGGGCTTCCAGAGACAGCATGCTTTAAAGGGGCGCCTCCTTACCATGCAACTCTCCCCTCCTTGATGTTTCAAGCTGAGGCAAAGTGACCAAGATGACAGGAATTCCAAAACAGAACTCTCCCGCTGGAGCTCATTCCAGAATATAGAATAACGTTGAACAGCGAGCACACACAGAATGGAACTAATAAACTAGTGTGACCTGATCCAGAGTGTATTAATAGCTGAATAATCTAACAGACCCTCACAACAACCCTATGTGACAAGTACTACCTTTAATCCCATTTTACAGATGAGGAAATAGAGGCTCACATAAGTATTTTTGCCCAAGGTCACGCAGTTGGGAAGTCACATAGCAGTGATTCAAACACAGTCTGGTTAGACTCTGTGCTTGTATCCACTGGCTCTCCAGAGTGCTGCTGGCCGGGGGTTGGGTGGCTGGGAGGGGGCTGGTGAAGGGCCAGCAGCCTCGGGACTCAGGGGGCCTTTGTCCTACGCCGCTGTTGACGTTGAATGACCTTGTGACCGCAGCAAATTTTCCCTTTCTAATACTCCACCATTTCATTTCCCTTCTTTCTTCATGTTGTTTCTCTTTGCCTTTTCCATTCATCTTTTTCCTGCTGTTCTGCTTCCTTTTGAAATATGCCTTCCCTGTGTAATGCTTTAAGATTCATAAGATACTTTCCCATATCAAGTAGGTAGTAATGTCCCATTTTGAAGAGGAGGTAGCCAGTACTCTGAGAAGCTAACTGGTTTGTCTGGTAAGTGATGGGACACTGACTTGCGTCTGAGCCTTCCAACAGGTACACATATTTATATTTTTTTACCTGCACCGGGTCTTCATCGCAGCACAAGGCCTCTAAGCGCACAGCCCCTGTAGTTGTCCTGAGCCATGTGGGATCTTAGTTTCCTGACCAGGGATCAAGCCCCTGCATTGGAAGGCAGATTCTTAACCACTGGACCCCCAGGCAAGTCCCCTGGTACATCTTTCTGTGCTCACTTTCACTGCCCCACAGCTGCCTTTTTGTTTGATGAGCCTCTTCTTTTCACTGGGACTCGATTTGGGAACATCATCCCTGCTGCTGGCAACAGCTTTTAAAGAGAGAGTGGAGATTATTGCAAGCATGCAGTGTTCCCGCTTGTATATGCACGAGGACTCCGGAGGTGACGCTGGAAAGGAGGATGGAGCGTACGCAGTTCTCCCATGGTGTGGCTCCATGGGTCCCTTGGCTTCTCAAAGATTTCAGAAATTAACTTTCATTGAGTGTCATCTAGGAACAAAGTACGTTTTTAGAGATTGTTTTCTTAAAATTAGCAGACTGATGCTGTTATCATTAAAAACAACCAATGCACCACACTTGGGAGAAGGCAGTGGCACCCCACTCCAGTTCTCTTGCCTGGAAAATCCCAGGGACAGGGGAGCCTGGTGGGCTGCCATCTCTGGGGTCGCACAGAGTCGGACACGACTGAAGCGACTTAGCAGCAGCAGCACGCTTGAGTGTAGAGATTCTTTTGTCTCTTGCTGACGGAGGGTGGTAGAGAGAAGACACATAGCTGTACCTATTATGCTGTTCTATTTCAGTCTATCTATAATTCACTTCCTTTTTTTGGATCTTATTCTTTTGCTAAGTACCACCCACCTACTTCTGGGAGACAAGGCCAGGTGAAAGACATCCTCAGATGTCTCAACTTGCTCATCTGCTTGTCACTCACTGGGTACTAATTTGGAAGCCTGTCTCTCAAAGAAAACTAGAGACAGTGGTCCCTGACCCTGGAAACGTACCTTTTATGTATGGGAAGCTTGTAAACTTATGCAGAGAGGCTACCCTAGTGATCAAAAGTTGGTTAGCGCTGGAGGCAGAATGATTAGTGGTTACTAGAGGACAGTCTTCCAGTTGAGAAGATTTTAATGGTCAGGGTTGCTTGAAGATGGGAAGGAGGACCTTGGTAGAATTGAGGAGGCAATCACTCTCCATCACCAAAGGGAGTCTACTTATCTGACTGAAAGAGAATATGAGCAGGCGAGACAGCGATATCCTTGGCAACTCAAGGCTGAATAATTACCCCTACGAGGTCCGCTTTCCTGACGTTTGTCTGTCTGGAGAGAGCGCCTTTCTCTGACTTTTTACGGAGTCTGTTGTATGAGTGCAGGGGCTGAGAGTCTGCTCAGCCATCTGTGGGACACTCATCCTGTGTCCAGGATGCTTCCTCTAAGTCTCCTCCGTGGGCCTCTCCTCTTCCAGAAGTCAATCGAATGCTACTTTTCCTCCCACGCCTGCTGGGTATTTATGCAGCTGCCAAATGGACATCTCCGTTGGATTTTTCTGTCACAGAATCCTCACTTTCTCTCTTCTTTACCCATCTTTTTCTCTTCCTGTGTTCTCTGTCTCAAATAATGGCACCAGCATCCGTCAGAGGCCCAAGTGAGGAGGAAGGTTGGGCAGTATTCCTGAGTCATTCTTCTTCCTTACTCAGTATAATAATAGTAAAAATAAGTAGTAATTTCATAGTAACTGCTATTATTTGAACACTTATCATATTTCAGACTCCACATCACATGGATAATACCACACAATCCTTCTGTTGCCCTGTGACTCTTGCCTCATATCACGAGTGGAGGAAATTAGTAGCTTCCCAAGATAGTTACTAAGTGGAGGGGCTGGGATTCAGGACTCCAGAATCTGTGTTCTTAATCTCCTTGATATCCTACTTTCGTATCTAATCACTCACCGTTCTCCTTCTCTCTCAGCTTGTCTAAGTCTTCCAGTTCATGTACGTTTCCCTATTTTAGTTTCCATTTTTTCTGTCTTATTTCCTGTGTTCATTTACATATTACAAACACACAGTATACCTATGTTTTCTACATATTATCAACAAGAACTCATATGCAGTGTTTTCTATTACACAAGCACAAACACAGACATTTTAAAAGATATGTCTACCTAAAATGTCACAGCGTTGTTAATCAACTGTACTCCAATATGAAATAAAAAGCTTGATTTAAAAAATTATAAAAGATATATGAAGGAATAAATAAGAACAGTTAATTTTTTATAAATTGTTTTGGTTTATTACTTACTAGTACATAATTAGCAGCTGTGGAAAGATGAAAGCTCTAATGTCAAATATTCTTTTTAATTATTTTAAATTTGGGGAAGAAAATTGGCAGATGTGGTTGCCTCGTGATGATTTTTCGCTTTGTCCTGTGATTGCCGGTGTACTTTCTCCAAGAGCAGGGGAAACATCAGCTCTGCCATTTTCTTTGGTTTGTGTTATTCGTCTTATCTTCAGCTGCTAATTTCTTTGCAGGAATCTTTCAAAGCAAATTGGTCATTTCAGGAGGGTTGGCTTAGTTAATGCTAGATAAATAATTCCCGAATCCCACTTGACCGTGATAGATATGTTGCAATAGGCTGCAATGAGCAGAAAACAGAAAGATGCCGAGGCATCACTGCACAGCCCTCTCAGCCAGGCAAGAAGAGCCGCTGGGATCTGTCTTTTCTAATATCAGATACTTATAGACCTGTGGTACCTGGAATGTATATTTCAAATTAAATTTTGTGTATGGTATGAAGTATGGGGTCAATGTTTATTTTTACCCAACATAAATATGTTTTTTTCCCATTTCTGTTTGTTGAAAATGCATTTCTTTTCCCATTAAATTTCACTGACATCTTCCTTTAAACTTGATTGATCATTTATGTGTGGGGGAAAAAAAGTGAAAAAGTGTTAATCAGTCATGCCTGACTCTTTGCCACCAATGGACTGTAGCCCACCAGACTCCTCTATGCATGGGATTCTCCAGGCAAGAATACTGGAGTGGGTTGCCATTCTGTTCTCCAGGGGATCTTCCTGACCCAGGGATCAAACCTGGGTCTCCTGCATTGCAGGCAGATTCTTTACCAGCTGAGCCACCATGAACACTAATGTTACCCTCTTCTGATTAGTGGCTGAAATTTTGATTGGGATTTTATTGAATCTATATATAAATTTGGAAAGAACTGGCATCTTAACAACATCAGGTCTTCTGATTTATGAATGTGGTTTATTGCCCCATTTATTTAGATACTTAATTTTATTCAGTAATAAATTGCAGTTACCAGTGTGTATTTTGCATACTTCATTAAATGTGTCTCTTAGCATTTTGTGTTTTTAAAAGATATTACAACTTAAAATCTAATTTTTATTTTGCTTTTAAATGTTTTGTGCTAAGTTAGAAATATAATTGCACTTTGCCTGTTGTGCTCACTTGCTGCCTTCACTGATTACCTATGGTCGCTGCTTTGTAGACTCCTCAGGTTTTCCCGCATATGCTATCATGCCATCTGGGACCAGTTTTAAGTTTCCTTTTCCATTCTGTGTGCCCTTTATTTCTTTGTCTTGCCTTATTGCAGTGGCAAGAGCCTCTGGTAAAATGTTGAGTAGTAGTATTGAAACAGTAAATCCTTGCCTTGTTGCTAATTGAAAGAAGGGAAAATATTTATTATATGATGTGAACGGTGGGGTTTTGCTGTTGTTGTTGTAGAGGCCTTTGTTTTTATCCTGCTTGAGCTTTGTCTGATTCATGCAAGTTAATGTTTTTAACCAAATTTGGGGTGTTTTGGAGCTTCCGAGGTGGCGCTAGTGATAAGAGTCCATCTGCCAATGCAGGGGACTTAAGAGATCCATGTTTGATCCCTGGGTCAGGAAGATCCCCTGGAGCAGGGCATGGCAACGCACTCCAGTATCCTTGCCTGGAGAATCCCACGGACAGAGGAGCCTGGCGGGCTACAGTCCACGGGGTCACAAAGAGTCGGACACGACTACAGTGACTTAGCATGCATGCGTGGGGAGTTTTCAGCTATTACTCTATTAGACATTTTTCTTCCCTACCCTTTTATTTTCTCTGGGGACTTTTGTTACATATGTATTGGACTACTTTGTTGTTAGACATGTGTCTAACGTGCAATTCATTTTCTTTAATCCCTTTTCCTATTCATTTGATTGTATAATTTCTTCAAATTCCCTGGGTTTTTTTTGTCATCTCAATTATGCTGCTGAGCTTTAAAATGTTAGATGCCGTTTGCTCCTCCAGAATTTCAGATTTCTATAGTTTCCCCTCATCTGTTGCGTTTCTTGTTTATTCATTGTTTTCTTATTTCATTTAAGTAGATGTGTGTATATTTCTTTAATATTTGAACATATTTATAATACTGTAGCTGTTTTGCAGTTTTGTCTGGAAAATCCAGCATCAGAGTTTATTTGAAGTCAGCTTCTTTTGTCTGTCTTTTTTTTTTTCCTTTTATGGATTTCCTTTTTTTTTTTTTTTTTTTTTGCATTGCGCTTCCCTCATAGCTCAGCTGGTAAAGAATCTGCCCGCAATTCAGGAGAGCCCAGTTCAATTCCTGGGCCAGGAAGATCCACTGGAGAAGGGAAAGGCTACCCAACTCCAGTATTCTGGCCTGGAGAAGTCCGTAGACTGTACAGTCAGACACGACTGAGTGACCTTCACTTCACTTCACATTAATTTTGGTTTGGAAACTGGACGTTGTAACTGATATGACACGGTATCTTTGGAGCACATTGTATATTTTTGAGTATTTGTTGTTGCTGTTGTCCTGAAATGCACTTAACTTGCCTGAACTTACTGCTGCTAAATCTGTCTCAGTCATGGGATCCAGGCCCCGTCATTTCTCTGTCTGCATGGCTTCCAGCTACTGTTGTTTTCAGCTTGGCTCTCACGGGCCTTCTCTGTGCCCATGCAGTCCTGTGGTCAGCCAAACATCTGGGGAGGGAATATAATCCAAATTGGAGCATCTCTCTCTTTGGTTTTCTTATTTCTAAGGGTTCCTCCTACCCCAACCTTCCTAAGTTGAGTTTTGTCTTCTAAAACTTCAAGCCCATAAGGATCAACTTTTGCCACCCACAGTATGCACGTTTAGGATATCCACTCAGGCTTTTTGCTGTTGGGGGTGGTAGTTTCTGTTTCATTTTGTTTTAAGTTTTGTCTTCTAAAACTTCAAGCCCATAAGGATCAACTTTTGCCACCCACAGTATGCACGTTTAGGATATCCACTCAGGCTTTTTGCTGTTGGGGGTGGTGGTTTCTGTTTCATTTTGTTTTGCTTTTGCTTTGGCCATACAGCTTGCTGGATCTTAGTTCCCTGCCCTGGGGTTGAACCCAGACCCTTGGCAGTGAAAGCACAGAATCCTAACCGCTGCATCCCCAGGGAATTCCTTGCACTCAGTTTTTTGAAGTAGCAAGCACACACACCTTTTTCCTGTGCCATGCTATAGCTGACGGACAGATTCTTTTCTGTCCTCTTCCTCTTCTTTTCACCAGGTACCCCATAGTTTCTCTTACCCATGTGTAGTTAGTTCAGTTCAGTTCAGTTCAGTTGCTCAGTCGTGTCTGACTCTTTGCGACCCCATGAATCGCAGCAAGGGCACCTTAGGAGCCGGGGGGTGGCGGGGGTGGTAGGGACATTGGGGGTGTTGGGGGTGGGTGTGGGCATGGGCGTGCAGAAGTGCTGGCTCCTTGTGCGGCAGGGAGAAGCTACAGCTCTTTCTCTACCACCGTGGGCCGACCATGCTAGGAGGAGGCCTAGCGGGCCGTTGGCATCAGCACCGGGTCCCAACCTCCAGCAGCCACCTAGCCACACTGCAGATGCTCAGAGTGCCCCTCCAGTCTGAAAGTGTTTTTAGAATACTCTTTAGGCAGGAGAGATTCTAGTATGTCCACTAAAAGAATAAAATATTAACGGTTATGTGCATTTAATGGATATACCAACTAGTGTTGTGTTGCTGCTGTCGTTTAGTCGCTAAGCCATATCCGACTCTTTGTGATCCTCACGGACTGCAGCAAACCAGGCTCTCCTGTCCTTCACTATCCCCATAGTTTGCTCAAATTCATGTTCATTGAGTCTGTGATGCTATTCAACCATCTAATCCTATGTCATCCCCTTCTCTTGCCCTCAAACTTTCCCAGCATTAGGGTCTTTGCCAGTGAGTCAGCTCTTTGCATCAGGTGGCCAAAGTATTGTTAGCAAAGTGATGTCTCAGCTTTTAATACACAGTCTACGTTTGTCATAGCTTTTCTTCCAAGGAGCAAGAGTCATTTAATTTCATGGATGCAGTCACCATCTACAGTGATTTTGGAGCTCACGAAAATAAAGCCTGTCACTGTTTCCATTGTTTCCCCATTTGTGCTGATGTGCTCAGTCGTGGCTGATTCTTTGCCACCCCATGGACTGTAGCCTGCCACATTCCTCTGTCCCTGGAATTTTCCAGGCAAGAATACTGGAGTGGGTTTCCATTTCCTTCTCCAAGGTGTTTCTCCATTTATTTGCCATGAAATAATGGGACTGGATCATCTTTGCTGTTTGAACGTTGAGTTTTAAGCCAGCTTTTTCACTCTCTTTTTCACTTTCACCTTCATCAAGAGGCTCTTTAGTTTCGCTTTGCTTTCTGCCATAGGGTTGTGTCATCTGCATATCTGAGGTTATTGATATTTCTCCCAGCAATCTTGATTCCAGCTTGCACTTCATCCAGCCTGGCATTTCNCTTTTTCACTCTCTTTTTCACTTTCACCTTCATCAAGAGGCTCTTTAGTTTCGCTTTGCTTTCTGCCATAGGGTTGTGTCATCTGCATATCTGAGGTTATTGATATTTCTCCCAGCAATCTTGATTCCAGCTTGCACTTCATCCAGCCTGGCATTTCTTATGATGTGGTCTACATGTAAGTTAAATAAGCAGGGTAACAATATACAGCCTTGATGTACTCCTTTCCCAATTTTAAACCAGTGCATTGGTCCATGTCCAGTTCTAACTGTTGCTTCTCAACTTGCATACAGATTTCTTAGGAGGCAAGTAAGATGGTCTGCCTCTTTAACAATCTCTTTAACAACTTTCCAGTTTGTTGTGATCCACACAGTCAAAGCCAATGAAACAGAAGTAGCTATTTTTCTGAAATTCTCTTGCATTTTCTATGATCCAATGGATGTTGGCAATTTGATCTCTGGTTCATCTGTCTTTTCTAAATCCAGCTTGTACACCTGGAATTTCTTCATTTACATACTGCTAAAGTCTAGCTTGAAGGATTTTGAGCATAACCTTGCCAGCATATGAAATAAGCACAATTATATGGTAAATTGAACATTCTTTGGCATTGCCATTCTTTGGGACTGGAATGAAAACTGACCTTTTCCAGTCCTGTGGCCACTGCTGAGTTTGTCCAAATTTGCTGGCATATTGAGTGCAGCACTTTCACAGCATCAACTTTTAGGATTTGAAGTAGCTCAACTGGAATTCTGTCACCTCCACTAGCTTTGTTTGTAGCTATGCTTCCTAAGGCCCACTTGACTTAACATTCCAGGATGTCTGGCTCTAGGTGAGTGATCACACCATTGTGGTTATCTGGGTCATGAAGATCTTTTTTGTATAGTTCTTCTGTGAAGTCTTGCCACTTCATCTTAATATCTTCTGCTTCTGTTAGGTCCATACAATTACTGTCCTTTATTGTGCTCATCTTTGCATGAAATATTTCCTTGGTATCTCTAATTTTCTTGAAGAGATCTCTAGTCTTTCCCATTCTATTTTTTTCCTCTATTTCTTTGCACTGATCACTGAGGAAGGCTTTCTTATCTCTTCTTGATATTCTTTAGAAC
>SJYT01025967.1:500022-535861 GCA_006410635.1 Cephalophus harveyi
CAAAGGCTTTGGCATAGTCAATAAAGCAGAAATAGATGTTTTTCTGGAACTCTCTTGCTTTTTCCATGATCCAGCGGATGTTGGCAATTTGATCTCTGGTTCCTCTGCCTTTTCTAAAGCCAGCTTGAACATCAGGGAGTTCACGGTTCATGTATTGCTGAAGCCTGGCTTGGAGAATTTTGAGCATTACTTTACTAGCATATGAGATGAGTGCAATTGTGTGGTAGTTTGAGCATTCTTTGGCATTGCCTTTCTTTGGGATTGGAATGAAAACTGACCTTTTCTAGTCCTGTGGCCACTGCTGAGTTTTCCAAATTTGCTGGCATATTGAGTCACTTTCACAGCATCATCTTTCAGGATTTGAAACAGCTCAACTGGAATTCCATCACCTCCACTAGCTTTGTTCGTAGTGATGCTTTCTAAGGCCCACTTGACTTCACATTCCAGGATGTCTGGCTCTAGATTAGTGATCACACGATCGTGATTATCTGCTGGTCCAAGGACCACAATTTTAGCCAGCACAGGGGTAAGGAGCAGCCTGAGGGGGGCGTAGGAGGGGTGATAGCATCACCTGTCCGTGTAGCCCTTCCCCTGGAGGATCTGAGACAAGAAAGAGTTTTTTAAATTTCATCCCACCCCCCTCTTTTTTTTTTTTTTTTTAATCCTTATGGCTAAGCTTTGTCCCATGAAAGTAGAAGGTACCTCTGTGGGTTTTTTTGCTTCAGTGGGTGCCCTGGATCATAATCACCTGGTGGGTTTACTAAGCTCACTGGACCCCACTCACAGAGTTTCTGAATCAGTAGGTCTGAGGTAGAGTCAAGAAGTTTGCATTTTCAACAGATTTCCAGCTGATGCTGCTGTTGATCCATCTGGGGACTTTGAAGACCATTGTTTTGTTTCAACCCCTTCATTTTAGAAAATGTCACAGGAGGCCCCAAGAAACCGAGGGATTTCATTTACATTATAGAAGCAGCGAGGGCAGATTTAGACCCCAGTCTCGGCTAGCTCCTGCTGCTGCTGCTAAGTCGCTCAGTCGTGTCCGACTCTTAGCGACCCCATGGACTGCAGCCCGCCAGGCTCCTCTGTCCATGGGATTTTCCAGGCGAGAGCACTGGAGTGGGTGCCATCGCCTTCTCTGGGGTAGCTCCTAGTGCCGTTCATTTTCTCCTTCTCCGCAGCTCTGCATCACGGGTCAGGTCCGAGCATCCATTTAAGAGGAATCTAAGCAGCGGTGGTGAGTGAGGATGGTGTGCCGGGCAGTTGTGATTAAGACAACATGGACAGAGGGGCNGCACTGGAGTGGGTGCCCTCGCCTTCTCTGGGGTAGCTCCTAGTGCCGTTCATTTTCTCCTTCTCCGCAGCTCTGCATCACGGGTCAGGTCCGAGCATCCATTTAAGAGGAATCTAAGCAGCGGTGGTGAGTGAGGATGGTGTGCCGGGCAGTTGTGATTAAGACAACATGGACAGAGGGGCCTGGCGGGCTGCAGCCCATGGGGTCACGAAAGAGCAGGACATGCCTTAGCAGCGACTCAACAACAACAGCAAAGAGAAAGGACCCCATTTTCTTCCCGGGGCAGAGAGGTTTCTTTTGTATCTGCCACACACACGAAACCACACAACCCAAGAGATAGTCTGCCCCTCGCTTTCTCCCCCGTGACCAGCTATTATTCTCTCCTTGGTTTTACTCCACATGAAAAAAAAAAAAATTCTGGGCAAAACTAAATTTAGAGGTTTTGAAAATAAAAGAACAACATTCTCGTTCCTCACTTTCCTTTTGTAATCCCTTCCTCTTTCTTCCTGGCATTGCTAGCTATTGAATTTTTTAAAAGACTTTTCTGTAACAGTGAGTGGAGATGAGCGTCTTCATTGCATCCTTTATCTGGTTTCTCTCTTTTTCTTTTCTTCCCCATTTTTCTTCTTCCTCTTCATTACTTCTCTGTTCTCCTCTCCCTCCCTCTGTCCTGCCTTCCCTCCATTTCTGCTTTCCTGGAATCGCTGATATCAAGAGATCCTCAGTCATCATGGCCAGTGTGCTCCTCTCCCAGGTTGAAAGCCAAGGTCCAGAGTGCCTCAGCCCTGCATTACTGGGTCTCATCGGAGGGGCCACAGCCAGCACGCGGGCACTGCTAACTGCAGGGCCAAGCTGGACCCAGGTGTCCTGTTGCCTCCTCCCTGAAGTGAATTTCAGCCGCTTTCCATTTCAGCCCCATCCTCCAATTTAGTGCACTCCTCAGCAGCCATATCTCCTCTGCAGGTGATAACTCTCAAAGGGAAAGGGGTCGGAGTGAGGCCAAGGAGGAAAAGGCTTTGACCAAACCGTTCAGACCCTCAGAGGATGTGGGGGAAGCCAACACTCCCAGACCTGACTGATGGAAGGTTTTGAGATTTCAGTATGCCTGTGCCCAATGGCTCTGTAATTCTACTTTACAATCCATTTCAAGAAAGACCGTGTGTACACAGGTGCACTTACAGTGGCGTGTTCTACAGCAACGTTTGTATTGCACTGTTTGTACTGCCAAAAAGAGCAAAGCAATGGAAACAACCTTGATATCTATCGACAAGGATTGGTCAAATAAATTAGGGGACATCCCCGTAATACCACAAAGCCACTAAAAGGAATGGAGGCAATCTTTGTGTACTGCTCTGGGGGAAAAAATGATATATTGTCACGTGAAAAATAAAGCAAGTTGCACATACTCACTTGACCCAATTTTTGCTTAAAGAAAGAAGTGTTGTTAGGTGTCTGTAGGCAGATTCTAGATTTATATACGCATAAGTAAAAGAAATAAACATACAAAGATGTAAGCTAGCAGAACAATGAGTGATTGTAATGTTTTTCGAAAAGGAACACCCCTCCCCCAGTCTTCATATTCCCTGTTAATGGTGATTTATTCCCACAGGTCCATAGGAAATCCCTTTCATCCTTAATCTCTTTCTCTCTCTCTCCCTGCCTCTTCCTCTCCTCCTCTTCTCTTCACACACATTGCATAAGTGAATTTTGAAGGCTTACATCAACTCTAAAAGACCTGCGGAGGAAGACCCCTTTCCTGGTAGTTCTTCCACAAAGGCAGGCTGATGGATTGCCGATTGCAACCAGCTCCAACTTCCTGTCCCAAGTGACAAATGAAGAGCTCTTAAAAACAGAATAAACCATCCCATATGAGGAGAAGTATCTCTGCCAGACCAGGCATGAAAGGCAGTGAGCAATGGGAACTGCATGTAATTCCTGACCTATTGGTAGCCCGTCTCATTTCTACACTCAGGGAATCAGTACAAGTGGAGGTGGCTGGCTCTTTGGCTTGGCACTCAAGGTGCCTCCATCATCCATCCCCGAACTGCAACTGTCCCCACCACCTCCTTCGCCTGCACCTCCGTGTTGGTGCTTCTGAGTGTGTCCCATTCCCTAGTTCTTGTTGCACAGTTGTGTCCAACTCTTTGCGACCCCATGGACTGTAGCCCGTCAGGCTCTTCTGCCCATGGGATTTCCCAGGCAAGAATACAGGAATGGGTTGCCATTTCCTTCTCCAAGGGACCTTCCCAACCCAGGAATCAAGCCCATACCTCCAGCATTGGCAGGCAGGTTCTTTATCAATGAACCACCAGGGAAGCCCTCATTTCCTCGAAACACATTTTACGGTTTTCCTTACGTTTCTGCCATCAGTTACGCTCCTAAGCAGGCTTCAAGACCTAGCTGGATGCTTTCCCTTCTAAAAAGTCTTCTTTAACATACGTCTGCTCTTTCAGAATTAACCAGTTGTCTCTTGCTCAGTTATTAGAAGAGTTACTGGATGTTATATTGGACTCCCCTAGTTGGGGCCAGTACTTCACACCAGATTATCCTTGAGGGCAGGAATCCTATCTCATTCGTGGTCTCCTAAGTTCCTCCTCACACGAAGTAGATATTCAATGAATGAAATAAAGGATGACTGGGGCTGGAAGATGATTAGGCAATAAATTCAGTAGTGAGAGTCCTGATTTAGTCAGGCTTCCTAAATAATTACTGTTAAGCCTCAATTGGGCTTGATTCAGCTGTATCGCAAAGACGAGATATTTTACTCTTGTTCTAATGATATAAAACCTTGCATCCTCCTCTTTCTTTCCATTTTCCTATAAATCCATAACTCTCACATTAATTTTCTGAACACTTGCCTTCATCCCAGGAAGTCTCTCTTGAGATCATCTACCATTTTCCTTATGTTGGACATTTTATTTTATTGCCATCTTTTCAAAATTATATCCCAGGCTGTTAGGATCCTCTTTGTGCACATAACACTATTCTTTTGAATTATCTCCTGAGGATAGGTTCCCGGGAGAGGGATTATTAGGGCAAAGCATATGAGCATTCTTATAAGCCTCATTAATTTTGACCCCAGTAATTCAGGATTTGTGCTGATTTGGGCAGGTAGTGAGCTTTCCTTTATTCACTCTTTTGAAAGGAAAATTGCTAAATAATAAATTGGCACGAACACCATTTCCAGAGTGCTGTTGACAGTCTTTCATGCAAACATTTTAAGCATTTTTAGAGGCTCCGTTCTCTTGTATACAGAATTGATATGTTAATTATAATGTCTTTTCATCAGTTCATTAGTGCAGGTTTCAATGATCAACACTTGTTTAACTAATTTCCACTCTCTTCTGCACGACTGATGTGAATGCAGTATTGGCTACCTGTGAAGAGTCGCCCACTGGATTTCATCTGAGCCATGTGTATTAATCACCTATTGCTTACTAGATACCATTTTAGGTGTTGAAGACGATGTGTAAGACCCAAGCCCCTTCTCTCTAGGCCTTCAGGTCTCATACGGCACGGCGGGGCAGGCAGACAGTGGACATATGGACAGGAGACTGTGACGGCCCCACAGAGGGGCATGGCCCAGCCTGGGGCCAGGGCAGAGTTCCAGTCCCTTAATCACAGAGCCGAGTTTGGTTTTAAAGGAGTGGGCATTTACCAACCCAAGTCTTTAAATAAGGACAGGTATTTTAGTTACTATATGCACTGAATGGTGTTGGGTTGTTTTCGAGTATTAAATTGTTCAGGCTTTTCATTAAGTCAGACTGAACTTTTCCCAAATAGCCTGAATTTATTGCTTTATTTCTCTTCTCTACAAAAAATGTTGGCGAGTACCTAGGAAGATCAGTGCTCAGCTTGGCTCTGTTGATTCGCTTTGAGCCCTAGCACATCATTGCATATGAGAGTTGGACTGCAAAGAAAGCTGGGCACTGAAAAATTGATGCTTTTGAATTGTGGTGTTGGAGAAGACTCTTGAGAGTCCCTAGGACCGTAAGGAGATCCAGCCAGTCTCAGGGAACCACCATTCTGCTCTCTGCTTCTATGAAAGATCTTTAAGCAGAGACTGGTGGCCCCTTCTGCAAATATATTCAACAAGGGGGTTGGAGAGTAAGGGGAAGCAGGAGGTGAGGTGGGCTGTCCTCACAGTGACCTCCAAGGCTATTGTCATAGATGCCACGCTTCCTGCTCCAAGACATTTCCAGGAGGCTTACATTTCTCAGAACATTTCTCTTTTCCTGTAAAGTTATAACCTTGTTGTCCTAACTCAAGAGGAAAGTCGCCTCATTCTGACCATCGGGTACCCATCATTCATCTGTATTAATCTGTGCCACTCATTGTGGGTCTTTTAAGTAGCTTTGGGCTTTTTCTCTAGTTCTGTCATGGTGGGCTTTTCTCGTGGGATCCGTGATACTCTGGTAGATGTTTAACGACTGTTCCTGGTGTTGAACCACCATTAAGAATGTGTACCCTTCCCCCACTACAGAAGGTCTGGTGATTAGCATTTGTCAGTGTCCATGGTGGAAGTACTCTCCCCATTAAGCTACCAGCTTGAAGCCACTAAGCATGGTGTTAGGAGGAGGGCCAGAGAGTCAGCTTCCATGAGCCAGTAGGAGCTGACGTTTGCAAATCAGTGCCTGGAATTGCATTCTCAGTTTCCTTTACAGAGGTTTCAGTGCCTCTAGTTTGTTGCAGAAGTTAATGTTTTGGGAAAATGAAGAAGGAAGGAAAAGAGGAAATGATATGAAAAGAAGAAAAATGTAAAGAAGGGGAACATATCAGATGCCCTACAACAGATGAATGGATAAACAAACTGTGAGGCATCTACAGATAATTGCAAATGAAATTAAGAAGAAAAAATATATGTGTGTAGCTGCTTTGGAAAGCAGTTGGGCAGAATCTGTATCATTTTAAATGTGCAAATCCTATGATCCAGGAATGCCGTCTGTGAGCATCTTTCCTAGAAAATACATCCTCCCTATTCTGGGAGGTATGGACCAAGGTGTTTATTGCCAAATGATTTGTAAACTCATAGTGAAAATATTGGAAGTAGCCTGGATATCCTCTAGGAGGTTAATACATAAATATGTTGCACTTTATAGTATAGAAAGCTCTGAAGCAATTAAAAAGAATAAAGCTCAACCATTTTAATTGACATTAAGATGTTCTATAGGGGATTTGCTGGGACAAAAATGCAAGTTACAGAAAAATCCACAGGCTAGTGTTCCGCACATATATTAAATACACACACACGGCAATCAATACTTATATTTTCTAAGAGTGTATTTATACACATGTGAATGAAAAAGAAAAATCAGGAAAGTATTGCCCTGATAATGGTGATTATCTTTAATTACAACCTTTTTTGAAAAAAAAAAAAAAAGACACTGTGTTCATGTATTGCTTGGATAATTAAACATAAATGCACTGTCATTAGGAAATATTATGATGGAAGCTTATGGACCTTGTTTTGGATGTGTTTAGGAAAGTACCCAATTAAGATTACTGCTCCAGATATTTCAGGAAGATGAGTCCTCAAGTAAAGATGTTTTGTCTGGCTGCCACAAGGGGGAAAACAAAGGAGAGAAGGGAAGAAAAGATAACTGATAAGGAAATAAAGGAGATCAGTGATAAAGCAATAGCAAAAAGCAGCAGAAACTGTGGGCGGGGGAGTAGGGGGTGGGGTGCAGGGCTGGTGACAAGGAAAACAGGCAAGGGCAGAAGTCTGGGAGAGGAGGGGAGCACAGGCCTCTCAGGTAGCAGGCTTGGTTTTGATATAACCTTAGTGCCTGTGCCCTGTAGAATGTGGGCCATCAGTAGGGTATGCCCCATCAAGGTAACAGGTGCCCAGAGATTCACAACTCTTGCCTTGGAATTAATATCCAGCAAACATCAGTGAAGATAGCACTGAGGTATGGCTGGCACTTGCTCCTTATGAGGAGGAGGAAGATCTGAAGATCTCGTGGTATGGGGTGGCCCTGGTCGCAAGCATCCGCTATGCCACCTTGGACCTGCCCAACAGTGGAGTTCATTCTGGGGGTTAGTCTTGGAGGGTCAGTCAAATTAAGACTGCGTGAAACCTCCCTACCTCTTCTCAGCACCTTCAGTTCAGTTCAGTTCAGTCGCTCAGTCGTGTCCGATTCTTTGCGACCCCATGAATCGCAGCACGCCAGGCCTCCCTGTCCATCACCAACTCCCGGAGTTCACTCAAACTCATGTGTATCGAGTCGGTGATGCCATCCAGCCATCTCATCCTCTGTCATCCCCTTCTCCTCCTGCCCCCAATCTCTCCCAGCATCAGAGTCTTTTCCAATGAGTCAACTCTTCGCATCAGGTGGCCAAAGTATTGGAGTTTCAGCTTTAGCATCTGTCCTTCCAATGAACACCCAGGACTGATCTCCTTTGAATGGACTGGTTGGATCTCCTTGCAGTCCAAGGGACTCTCAAGAGTCTTCTGCAACACGACAGTTCAAAAGCATCAGTTCTTTGGTGCTCGGCTTTCTTCACAGCCCAGCTCTCACAGCCATTTATAGTCGTCACTCGGAACAGTGTGCTTGGGGGTCCTGTTGGACTCAGCACGTGGTTCATGAGCCACTACTATGTGCGGGCCTATGCTGAACAGAGAAAGATGGGGCAGAGATGAACAGAAGGCAGTGAGAATCCTAAAGGATGAGCTCACGGTCTGCGGGGAGCCATCAATATGTACACAAAGGTAGGCAAAATAGCGTGAAAGAAAGAGATGGTTTGATGTTAAACTGTAATACTTCCTCACAGATTGGAAGGTGCCCCATTGATTGGAAGTGAGACTTTCATAAGCCTAAAGTACTTATTGAAAGAAAATTTAGGTGACATGTTATGAACTGCTGCTGCTGCTGCTGCTGCTAAGTCGCTTCAGTCGTGTCCGACTCTGTGCGACCCCACAGATGGCAGCCCACTGGGCTCCGCCATCCCTGGGATTCTCCAGGCAAGAACACCGGAGTGGGTTGCCATTTCCTTCTCCAGTGCATGAAAGTGAAAAGTCAAAGTGAAATCGCTCAGTCGTGTCTGACTCAGCCACCCCATGGACTGCAGCCTACCAGGCTCCTCCGCCCATGGGATTTTCCAGGCAAGAGTACTGGAGTGGGGTGCCATTGCCTTCTCTGTTATGAACTGCAGTCACCCATTATCAGGAATTCAGTAATGAAACAGTTGAGATACACAGGTGAACAAAATCCTGAGTTCAGATCCAGCTCTGGGTTTACTTATGGGTGACCTTGGGCAACTAATGTTCCTATTTAAGCCTCCATTTTCTTGTATACAAATGGAGATACGATTTAACTCACAGGGTTATTATGAGCATTAAATAATGTAATTATGTAACGTACATAGCATAGTGTATTGTGTATACATATATAGTACATATATATTCTATATATACATGTACATGTTTGTATACATGTTGCATGTACAATATATATACATATATGTGTGATATATACACAGAGAATTTAATTATTAATAGAAGATCTTCCAAGATAAGTGCTGAATTTATTCTTTGTGACTTGGAGTCACCCTTTGATGCCTTACAGTTCCAGCAAATTTACCTCTGTGAGGTCCCATTTCCTAACTGGTAGAATGGGTACGCAGTTGATTCTGTGCGTACGTTATCATTTGGGCTCTGGGGCTGACTTATGAGGTTGGCAGGGCTGGAACTACCCCTCCCATTTTGCAGAAAAGGACCCTGGTTCATAGCAAGTTGGAGGGATTTTCTCAGGGTTGCCCAGAAAAAGAATGTGTGTTCCTCCAGTTCTGTGCTTAGTCAAAGCGAGTAAGGTCCGAGCCAGTAAACTGAGTCCAGTCCTGTCCCTCTCCATCCACGGGCAGAAGCCCATGTGCTCTCACAGGTTCTCTGTAATCTCCACCAAACCCATCTCTCTGTGGCCACAGCTGAGCCACTTAACTGTGTTTACCCTTCATTTTATTTTTCCTACTGGAGCTTGCAGCTCCCTCCTGTTCCCTCACGCCCTTGTGTCCTGCTTTGGAAACCTGGATTACTCAAGGCCATAAAGGGGAAGCTGGCTGCTCCCTTCGTCCTCATCTCCTGCACTGTGCTCTCTGTTCCTCTGAGCTGGGAACACCTGCCATTCAGAGAGCACAGCCAGTGGGTGGGAGGAGGGAGGAGGGCAGAGGTTTCCTTGGCTGGGCAGTCTGGGGGATGACTCAGGATAAACACAATGTGATTGACTCAGTAGGGTAAGGTTGCCAATGGCATTCACTCTCTGCTTTTAGCTTCCTGGCCTGCTGCGGTCTGTATCTAGGCCCAGGCATTTGAGTTTGCATTTCGATAGCTTCAGTTCGGTGTCAGGACCTGAGGGTACAGAGGGAGAGGTGATTTGTCCTTGGAAACTCTTGATCCAGGAGGAATACAAGCAATGGACAAATAGAATGACATAGGGTGAAGAGATTTGGTCTAGCTGGGTGCTTTGGGGCAAGTAACGTGACCTCTCTGAGCCTGATTTTTTGCATCTTCATCTTGGCCTTTGGCTGAAACAGTTGAGTAAGATAGTATCTGAAGCACATAGCTCAGAGTAGGTGATCAATAACTGGTACTAAGGAGCACTAAGGAGATCATTTTAAAGAACCAACCAATTCAGGCTGGAGAGGAGGCAGGGCAAATACTGGAGATCTGGAAGGTTCCTGGAGGAAGTGGTGTTGGCTGTACTGGACCTTGCAGGGTGAGCTGGACTCAGTGAGCCAGTGCTTGCAGGCGGTCCCCCACCTCCCAACCTGCTCTCAGTCTAGTCTTCCTCCCGTGCTCACAGGGCTCCCTGCAGTTCTTTTATCCCTTTTATTTCCTCACTTGAATCCTCACTACCCCTTAAATCCGGCAAAGTCCTGTCCTTCCATTTGCCCAACATTTTTGGCCTCATTTTGGATTCAGATTAAGAATCAGCAAGGGCTCAGTGGAAAACAGTATGGAGGTTCCTTAAAAAGCCAGAAGTAGACTTGCCATATGATCCAGCAATCCCACTCCTGGGCATATATCTGGAGAAAACTCTAATTTAAAAAAACACATGTATCTCAGTGGTCACAGGAAGCAACCTAAATGCCATTGACAGATGAATGGATGAAGAAGATATGGTATTATATACACAGTGGGATGCACTTAGCCACTTAAAAAACAAATGGAATAATGCCATCTGCAGCAATTTGGATGGACCTGGAGAGTATCATACTAAGTGAAGTAAATCAGACAAAGACAGATATCATATGATATCACTTACATGTGGAATATAAAAAAAGATGCAAATTAACCTATTTATAAAAACAAAGCAAAAAAAGAAGTAGACATGGAAAGCAGAGTTCAGTTCAGTTCAGTCGCTCAGTCGTGTCCGACTGTTTGTGACCCCATGAATCGCAGCACGCCAGGCCTCCCTGTCCATCACCATCTCCTGGAGTTCACTCAGACTCACGTCCATCGAGTCCGTGATGCCATCCAGCCATCTCATCTTCGGTTGTCCCCTTCTCCTCCTGCCCCCAATCCCTCCCAGCATCAGAGTCTTTTCCAATGAGTCAAAAAATGCTGGGAAAGGGAAGGAGAGAGAAATTAGCAGTTTGGAATTAGCAGATACACAGTAGTATATATGATAAAATAACCAACAAGCTCCTACTGTATAGTGCAGTATCTATTCAGTGTCTGTAATAAACTGTAATAGTAAAGGATCTGAAAAAGAATATGTATAAATGATTCAGTCATTTTGCTGTACAGAAAAACCTAATACAACATTGCAAAGCACTTTAAACACATCAGTTAAAAAAAAAACTTAGCCAGAGTTTTACATTCATTTGCCCTTTATTTGTTACAAAGAATCACAGGATGTATTGACAGGGACCTCAGGGAAACAATATTCAAACCTTCTATCTGTAGAAGGGGAAACTGAGGCCCAGAGAGGAGAAATCACTAGCCGAGTTCGCAGAGCTCTTGGACGATAGAGCCAGAAGTAGGGTCCTGCATCCATTCTGTTTTGCAGAGTTCTCTGAGTTTTATCTCCCGGGCAGGTTATCGGTATGTAGGGCGGCTGTTCCTCGCTCCCCGCCACGCCGTGGTTGCTGACAGGCAGCCGCCTCGCCCTGCGCCCCTGCTTCCGCTGCCTTGCGCCCCTGCGTGTTCCAGGGGACCCGGGATTTTGTACGCTTTCCTGGCCCCGCATTCTCTGACCTGACAGCCGCCTCCAGGGACGGAGCCCACACTGCTCTGTCTCACTTACAAGCATGAGTAATACCATGTGAATGCAGAGTACCCGGGTACTCAGCGAGGGAGCAAGGGCGCCGGTGCAGAAACACACGCCAGGGAGGAGCGGCGGCTTCCACAGCCTGGCTGCCGGGGCCCGCTGGGCCAGGCCGGAGCCGGAAGCTGGTCCTCGATGTCTGTCGCTCGAGCAGGCAATGGTGTGGGAAGAAAACGCTGGAAGCAGCCGGTTCAGCACACACAGGCCTGCGTCCCCTCTGGGCCGCCCTCTGCAACCCAGGCCGTGCCGAGGGCGCGGGCGCTCCTGCCCCGTGGGGCCGGCTTGTCGGGACTTGCAGGCGGGGCGCGTGAGGCGTGTTCCACGGTGTTCCCGGAGAGAACGGTGTCGTCCGCTCCGAAGAATTCAGCGTTGACACACTCAGTTCAGCACGGATGCCCCGGACCAGAGCCCCCAACGCAAGGCCTCTTTGAAGCACTCTCCTGTCTACCAATCCATGATCTGATATCTACCTGCCTAATATCTGTCTATACACACACTCACGTGTGCACACACACTCACATATGTATTTAACACGGAGCAAAGTGCAATACTGGCTTCCCTGCTGACTCAGTGGTAAAGAACTGCCTGCCAGTGCAGGAGACATGACTTGGATCGCTGGGTGGGGAAGATCCCCTGGAGAAGGAAACCCCCTCCCCTGTTTGTGCCTGGGACATCCCATGAACAGAGGAGCCTGGCAGGCCACACTCTATGGGGTCTCAAAGAGTCAGGCACAACTGAGCGAGTGACACACACACAGAGTGCAATGCTATATATGATTACCTCCTAAGACTAACGCCCCCGATTTTTAATTTTAAAATAATGGTTTTGAAATATTTCGAAGAAAATAAATTTTGAAAAATTGTAAAAGTGAAAATCAACAACTTTATACTCTTTTAAAACTTATTTTATTTTTATTTTTTTAACACCAAAAACATTTGGTACTGGGTTATAGTCAGTTAACAATGTCGTGGTAATTTCAGGGGAACAGTGAAGGGACTCAGCCATACGTATACATGTAACTATTCTCCCCCAACCCCCCACCAAATTATTTATTTTAAATATTTTATTGGACTGTAATTGATTTACAATGTTGTGTTAGTGTCAGCTGTACACCAGAGTGATTCAGTTTATAAATATATATGTTGCATACACACATATATACATGTACACATACATATTATTTTTCAGACTCTTTTCCTTTATTGGTTATTAAAAAATATTTACTGTAGTTCCCGGTGCTATACAGTAAATCTTTGGTGTTTACCTATTTTATATGTGTAGGGGTGTGTGTCTGTTAAGCCCATACTCCTAATTTACTCCTCTCCTTCTTCTCCTCTGGTAACCATAAGTTTGTTTTTTGTGTGTGTGAATCTGATTCTGTTTGTATATACTCTTTACCTAGATTTGAAAATCATTCACGTTTTGCTACATCTGCTTTCTCTTTCCCTGTCTCTCTGCCTCCTTCTCAGAAATAACAGGAATGCAGACATCACACCCCTACCCTTCCTAGGATATTTCTGCATGCTTCTTCTAGGAATAAGGGTGTGCATAAATAATAAATAAATTTATTAATATAATTAATACATCTTCCTATAAATAATAAATACATATGTTTTATAGTAAATAAATAATTATACTATTAAAACCCCTTAGCAAATTAACAATAGTCCCATAATACAACCTAATAAATAGTATATATTTATTCAAACAACCTCAATATTCTTCAAGATTCTTTTCATTGCTGTTCTTCATTTCCAGGATCCAATCAAAATTCATAGATTGCTTCATTGCCTCTTTTTTTAGTCTCTCCAGTCTCTTGTGATATAAAACTGCCCACCCCCGCCTTTATTTATTATTTTCTAATAACCCTGATTTTGTGAAGTTGGTGTTCAGTCGGTAAATCATGTCTAACATTGCGAACCCATGAACTGCAGCACACCAGGCTTCCCTGTTCTTCACTATTTCCAGGAGTTTGCTCAAACCCATGTCCATCGAGTCAGTGATGCCATCCAACCATCTCATCCTCTGTCGTCCCCTTCTCCTCCCACCCTCAATCTTTCCTAGCATCAGGGTCTTTTCCAGTGAGTTTGCTCTTCACATAAAGTGGCCAAAGAGGTGGAGCTTCAGCATCAGTCTTTCCAATGAATATTCAGGGTTGAAGAATCCAGAGCACTATTTGTAGGGTCTTCCTTTGTGGTGTTGATTATCCTGTCCCTCTGTCTCCTGTAATTCTTGTAAACTGGAGGTTCGGTCTGGACTCTTGCTTAGGTAGAGGATATGTCTGTTTGGCCAGAATACATCACAGGTGATGCTTTGAGTGTCAGAGCTCATGGTCCGAGCTCTCCATTTCATCTCATGACATCAGCTCTCCTACTGTGTGTGGACATCTGGACGCAAATGCTTCAGGCATTCGGGTGTCCCTCTGGCAGCTCTCAGAGTGAACTGAAAGATTTCTATCCCGGAGCATAAAGCACTTGGGTTCCTAGATTGAAAATAATTTTTGGCCTCTCTGTGACCCCAACCACCCATCCATCCCTTTGCTCCCCACCCGTGGGCCACATCCTTGTCTACTGAAAGCACCGTCTCCCTTCCCAGTGCCTCCAGCAGGACATGTCTGCACCATCACGTGAATTTCCGCTCACCTTTCTCCCCAAGGTATGTGCCATTTCCCATAAATATTTATACTGAGGGTCTGACAGGCTAAGCTCTCGGGATGATGCAATAAATCAAGAACCCCAGATGGTCCCTGATGTAACAGAGCTTCGAGTTTAGTTTTCTCTGCCAGATTGGATTCCTTGAGAGGAGGGGTGTGTCTGTTAGGTCCCTAGCACCCAGCAAAGAACTTGCTGGGTGTGTCACGTTGGGCACCAGCTGGACCAGCCTGAGAAATTCTCACCTGTCCCATTCCTTTCCCAGGATGGGTCAGAGTCATGGACTTTGATTAGATGGTGTGTTCCGGGTAGGGCCTTGGAAGGAAGGGGTTGATCAGCCTGTTCTGGGAAACGGACCGCTGCACTCCCTTCTGCTTTTCCTGACCCGTACATCTTGTCCTTATAATGGAGTGGGAAGCTCAAGACTGGGTTCAGCGTGGAGTAGGTGTGGGGAAAGGTGGCCCTCAGATCAGCTTCGGTTCAAGGCTGTGGTTTGATCTGGCTCAGACAACAACTTTAACCCAGGAGACCTGCTGAAATCCATTGCGTCGAGAGGAGAAGCGCTGCTGATGACAAAGACCGAGTCCCTGGGGGAGCCCTGATCTGAGGCAGGGATGTAGTGCCCCGTGTCCCCTGCAAATGCTTTTGGAGTATTACCTGCTTCCTATCACCTTCAGCAGCTTTTGTCCACAGGTTGAATGAATGGGTGAAAAATCCATGACTCTCACCTAGGGATTTCTCCTGGGATCTCGCTCAGTGGTGAGCAGCCCTCTCTCTCCCTGGCTGGTGCTCAGTGACATGGTCCATACCAAGGTGGACCTGACATGCCTCTGCTCTGGCCCGGCGTGTGGCTTCTCATGATATTGGTACTTTCAGGCCCCACTGCCCCTGCTTTGCCTGCTCACATTCTGCCAAAACCCAAGAGAAGGTCAGGCTAGGGTCTGACCTCAGTGCATAGAGAGACTGGGCCTGAGATTCCCACAGTAACTCCACACCCTGGCCGTCCTGAGGGGTCTCTTGTTCTTCGTCCTTCCCTCCCTCCCTTCCTTAAGGTAAATGGAGTCTTGAGTAGCTATAGGAGAGGTTCTACCACCAACTGTGATAAACAAAATCCTTTTGATAGCATCTCACAGACCTTTCCTATGATGGGGAGTCTATGAAAGCGCTTTCTAAACTGTCTAAATTTCCTCTTATTATGGGATTCTCTTCTTCATTATCCTCTAGATGAATCCATTCATGATCTGCCAGCATCCATGTTTCTAGCATCTTCTTTCATCATGTCCACCAAGCCCTCCACCCTACACCTACCTGATCCCCTCTAAACTTTCCTTATTCTTTCATGTATGTCACATCCTCACTCACCTCTGCACTATTCCCTCTGCCTGAAATACTCCTCATTGTCCTCTGCTTCTGGCTACATATTTCTGCCGGTATCATCTTATATATCCCTTCCTTCAGGAAACTTTCAGGAAAACCCCTAGATTAGGTCAGTGCCACCACTATGTAATCCCCTTACGCACTGGACTTCCCCTGCCAAGGACCTTGTCATATTATAAGTAATTATCATGATTATTTATTTATTATGCTGACTCTTCCTGATTGACTGTAAACACTGCGAGGCAAGAACTCTGTCCATTTGCTCTCAGACACATGAACACCAATCTAGCACATTTACTAGTTAAATAGTATGCACTTACTGATTGGTTGAAAAAGTCTTCACTCAGATGATTTCTGAAAGTGAGTGAGACATATCAATAATATTTCTGCCCAAACATCACTCTCAAATCCGTATTTGTATTCCCAGCTGCACGCTGAGCATCTCACCTGGACGTTAGGTAGACATCTCAATAAGTCAGGGCCAAACCTGTGCCTCTGACTGCCTCTCCCCATCACCAGCCAAAGCTTTCTTACCCGTAGCTTTCCCAACCTCAGTGCATGAAAGAGCCACATTTCCAGGTGCCCAGGCCAAATGCTGTATCCTCGTCCCTGATTCCCCTTGTTCACTCATATCTCTCATCTCGTCTGATAGGAAACGCCATGTTTACTACCTTGAAAATACAAACCCAGAACCTGACCATTGCTTGCACCCTTTCCTGTTCCTCCCTGGTTCAGGCTACTGTCCTCTCTCTCCTGGATGAGGGCAGAAGCCTCCTCCTATTCCTCTTGCTCCACTGCATTCTCATCAACATTGAGTGGGTTGTAAGTTAGGTCATGCCAGTCATTTAGCTCAGTGACCTGCAATAGCTCCCTACTTATTTCAGCATAAGAATCAACATCATCATATCGCAGTGGTCACCGAGCCCTTAGACGGTCAGACCCCTCTCTGACCACACCTGCTAGTACCCACTGCCTGTCACACACTCCTCTACGGCCGCCAGCTCTCCTGGGGTCTCCTCTGCTTGGAAACCTGCATAGCTCACTCCCCATCTCCTGCAGGTCTTTTCTCAGTAACACTGACCCTGACCATCCTGTTTGAAACTGTGCTCCCTTCCGCAAGCACTCCCCACCTCCCTTACCGTGTTCCACCTTCTCTTTTTTCCATAGTATGTAGCATGTTTCATTTTACTTGCTTAAACCATTAAAAAATATTTTTGTCGTCCTCCTCCTACTAGAAAAGAAATTTAGAAAGGAAAGATCTGTGAGTGTTTTGTCCTTTGATGGATCTCAAATGCTTAGAGCAGTGTCTGGGGCTTGATATTTGCTGAGTGAGTGTATTGCATGCATGAATGAGTGAAAAATGGAATGGATGAGTGGATAGTGAGGCAAAGTGGAGAGAGCAGAGTGTTCAAAATCACATACCTTTGGAGCCAGAGGTTCAGCATTTAAAAAACGGAGCAGATAAAAATCTCAACACATAGGACGACCTTGAGGATTAAACTCAGATATTTGAAAGGTGCTCTGCAAACTGGAAGGCACTGTATAAATGTTAGCTTAAAGGGAGGGCCGGGGGAGGGAGAATAAAAAATGGAAGGGAGCCATGAATTTAGAGTGTCCAGCAGGGGATTATATGGGCAAACTCCCACAATCCCAATGCAAGTACTGGACAGGATAAGGCACCAGTAAATATGAAGTGGAAGAAGCTCAGGCTAAACATCCTGCATGCCCCTGGGGAAGGGGAGGGGTGCATCACTCCACGCACGTTGACAAGGAATCCAGAAAATGGCAAGTCCCTGCACCCAGACAGAGAGGGACTGGCCTTGATAGTCACAGTGTTTGATGGGAACAAACCCGACATGCAAAAGAATCGTGGTCCAGGGTCATGAGAGTTTCAGGTAATGCAGGGGAGGACAGGACGGCAGTTACGAGATACTCCTCACCGCTCATGACCTCTATATGGCTGGCCCTTTATGTCCATTATATCTGACAAGAAACTTGGGCAAGAAGGGCCTCTATCATCTCCATCGTGCAGAAGACAAGCCCAGAGAGTTCACATGAGGAGTGCAAGGCCACCCCGCTGATGAGAAGCAGATGTGGGACTTGAGCCCGGTTCTGACCTGATACGCAGACCTGCCCTCTTTCTACAATGTGTTACTCTGTCTCACATTTGCTTTGAAGCAGAGATGTTAAGGAAGTTTCCAGAAATGAGGGAAGATTTCATTTTGGTTTTGATGGATGGGATTTGGAGAGGTGAATTCTTTGTGTTGAACACGTATTTATTGAGCATCTAATAAGTTCTGGGCAGGGTCAGTAGGCTCATGCGGTGAACCATCCAATGGATAAGACAATATCCTTTTCCTCCTGGAACTGAGGTTGTAGTGGGGGAAGGGCCGGGGCCTGAAGAGCATAGAGAGGAAGACAATAAAGTATAAACAAATGGATGAAGTAACTGCATTCAGTGACGCAACTGTCCTAAGTAAATGAAAGTCGGGTGACGAGGTGGGGGCTAGTTTGGCTTTGGTGGTCAGAGATTGCCTCTCCAAGCTGGTGGCCAGGGCATCATCCTGCAGATGTGAGGGGAGTGTGGCCCTTTCCAGCTGCAAAGGCACTGGGAGCGAAAGCATCCAGGCCCATCTGAGGACAGAGAAAGGCCACCGAGGTCAGTGATGCAGTTAATGGGAGAAGAATGGGAGAAGAGGAACTTGGAGGGGTGAGCAGAGGCCAGTTCCTAGGAACGATGGTAAAGAACTTCAATTGTCTGTTAATTAAATGACTGTGTTTACTCACCTTCTCTCCCATTGATCCTCCTTACTCACTTCTCGATCACCTTCTCAGTGTCTTTGCTGGATCCTCTTTCCAGTCTCCAGATATTGGAACGCTCGCGTCTCAGTCCTCGGGCCTCTTTTCTGATGCCCATGTTTTGATGATCTCATCTGTTCTTACCTATTCTCATGGTGTCAGAATCTATCCTGATGATACGCGTGTATATTCCCAGCCTAGACCTCTCCCTGAACTCAGACTCATATAGCCAACCATTTAGTAGCCTTCTTAAATGTGTCACATCGAAGTCGGAATTCTTGGTTTCTCTCTTCAACTGTACTCCTCAACCAATGTTTCCATTTTTGTCTAATGACATTGCTATCGACCCAGTTACTTCTACTCCAAACCCAAAGCATCCATGGTTCTTCTCTTCTTTTCATACCCCCATATCAGCAAATCCTATAGATTTTACTTACAAAATGCATCTCTGGTCTTACTGTTATCTTGACTACTGCTTGACAGAAAGGCACTCTAGTGCAGGGTAATACATATCAACACTTGCAGAAGGGCCAGATGCTCTCTCTTGGTGAGTAAGAAGGAACAAGTAAAGTAGAAGAATCTTTTTTTTTTTTTTTTCCAGCAGAAAATAGTACATGAAGGTAGGGAAGCCTGGAGGTAAGAGCGAGTTTGTACACTTTTAAAAAAATGTATTTCCCCGTTTTGGGCTGTGTCGGGGCTTAGTTGTGACATGCAGGGTCTTCACTGCGGCGTGTCGCACTTTTCCCTAGCCGTGGCGCAGGCTCAGCTGCCCGGAGCATGTGGTATCTCAGTTTCCTAACCAGGGAAATCCACACACCCTGCTTTGGAAAGTGGGTTCTTAACTACTGGACTGCCAGGGAAGCCCCTGGGCTTGCACACTTGAGGGATATTAATACAAAATTAAGCTGCATACCAGCCAGGGCCAGGGCAGATTAGAGATCAAGAAGAAGGAGGTGAAGTAAGTAGTCGCATAGAAGGCATTCCCCTCAGGAGTTAGGCGATCTGGAGTGTGTTTTAGGTGGTGGCTGACCTCTGGAATTTTCATAAAATTGCAATGAAGGGAGACGGATAAATTAAGAATATGGGATTAACAGATATATGCTACTGTATATAAAATAAGGATCTACTAGATAGCACAGGGAACTGTACTCAATATTTATTAATAATGTATAATGGAAGAGAATCTGAAAAAGAGAGTGTGTGTGTATATATATATATGTATAACTGAATCTCCTGGCTGTGCACCTGAATCATTGTAAATCAACTGTACTCCAGTAAAAAAAATTTAAAACAAAAGAAACATGTAGGAAATTGATATGAGTTATGAATGGATCCACAGAGCAGTTCAATTTGACTGGAGTATGGATAGGGAAATAGAAGAAGGAGCTAAGAATTTCAGGTTTAACTCTGCTCATGAGAAGTCTCAGAATCCAGATAGCTTCCTATTTGTTTTGTAGACAGTGAAGGCCTACTGTTGGCTTCCCAAAAAGGTGGAGACAGCAGCAAGAGCCAGCCCACACTTTGAGAAGATAACTCTGGCTGCGATATTGAGCAGGAATTGTAGACTTGTCAAGGTTGAAGCAGGGGAGTCAGGTGGGCGACGTTTGCACCTCCATGTGTCTTGGCTAAGAACTTCATTTTCTTTAATCCCATAAGAATCCTTTCCTGCCGCTCTCTGGACTTATTAGATGTGCTACTGATCGGAAAAGGGAAAAGTGAAAGCACTAAGGTGTTGAGGATTAATTCCAAGATTCCTCACTTCTGAGGTTTAATTGCCACCTCCACCTACGCCTGGCACAGGGTGTGGTAATAAATAGAAACAGGAAGTCACAGAAGACTTGGGAAATTTGGAAACAGAGTCCTGAGGTAACTTGCCAGACTTCAGGGGCTAAGCATTGGAAGTGAAATAATCTGATTGCAGAGGTGCCTAAAAAAATGAGTTTCTTAATGCTGGAAAGTAGAGAAAAAAATATTCATAGACTTCTACTGCCTTGATTTATTTAAGGATTATTTACTGGGAACTTTTGAGTTCCAGGATTGTAATAAAGCAAAATAAATACAGTCTCAGCCCCATGGAGGATACTAATGGAGGGGATGACAATAAACTGTTACGCGTGTCCATGATTGCCATCATGTTCAGCGGTCTGGGGGGCCAGAGCTGGCTGGAGAAGATGGGGGAGTCTCCTGGAGAAGTGATGTTCAGCTGAGATCCAGGAGGTCGGGAAAGAGTTTACTAGGAGGGAATGATGGGAAGAGTGTCCAAAGGAGGAGAAACGCCAGAGCTCTTCAATCCTCGGGTTCTCAATGTTGCTCTGTAGAGGGGCCCCCTGCGAGCTTGTTAGAAAGGTAGAAGCTGAGACTCTTTGCTAAGTTTGAGTGAGTTCTCGTTTCTGTATTTTAACATGGATTCCCAGCGAATTCTGGTGCAGGTGGACCTTCCCTGGGTCGGGAAGGTCCTCTGGAGAAGGAAATGGCAGCCCACTCCTGTATTCTTGCCTGGAGAATCCCATGAATGGAGGAGCCTGGTAGGCTACAGTCCACGGGGTTGTGAAGAGTCGGACACGACTGAGCGACTTCACTTCACCCAGTGAATTCTGGTGCAGGTGGCTTATGGATCCCGTTTAACAAAGCACAGATGGAGCTTGGGACTGACTTTTCAAATTGGGCTCCTTAGCACAAAGGGGTACGGTGGTGAAGGAAGAGACAGGATCCTGTGACCATTCCCATTCCCAGAGAAGCTCTTTATATCAAACTTACTTATTTTACAGAATATTTATTCGAAAATTATCCTGTGTATTTTCCCCGGAAAAACTCAAGTTCTATATTGTTCGTTCTGAAGCCCTAGCAACTAAAGTAGAGACAGAATCATGGTAGATGCTCTAAAACAAACAAAAACTTACTTGAAATAATGAATCCAGTGTTTCAGTTCAGTTCAGTTGCTCAGTCGTGGGTCACAAAGGACTGCAGCATGCCAGGCTTCGCTGTCTGACACCAACTCCCAGAGCCTGCTGGGAGATGGTGATGCCATCCAACCATCTCATCCTTGGTCTTCCCCTTCTCCTCCCACCCTTAATCTTTCCCAGCATCAGGGTCTTTTCCAATGAGTCAGTTCTTCACATCAGATGGCCAAGATATTGGCGTTTCAGCTTCAGCATCAGTCCTTCCAATGAATATTCAGGACTGATTTCCTTTAGGATTGACTGGTTGGATCTCCTTGCAGTCCAGGGATTCTCAAGAGTCTTCTCCAATACCACAGTTCAAAAGCATCAATTTTTCGGTGCTCAGCTTTCCTTATAGTCTAACTCTCACACCTACACATGACTACTGGAAAAACCATGGTTTTGTCTAGACGGACCTTTGTTGGCAAAGTACTGTTTCTGCTTTTTAATATGCTCTCTAGGTTGGTCATAGCTTTTTTTCCAAGGAGCAAGCGTCTTTTAATTTCATGGCTGCAGTCACCATCTGCAGTAATTTTGGAGCCCAAGAAAATAAAGTCTCTCACTGTTTCCATTGTTTCCCTATTTGCCATGAAGTGATGGGACAGGATGCCATGATCTTAGCTTTTTGAATGTTGACTTTTAAGACAGCTTTTTCCGCTCTCCTCTTTCACTTTCATCAAGAGGCTCTTTAGATCTTCTTCACTTTCTGCCATAAGCATGATTTCATGTACATATCTGAGGTTATTGATATTTCTCCCAGCAATCTTGATTCCAGCTTGTGCTTCATCTAGTCTGACATTTCACATAATATACTTTGCAATCTCAGTTGGTAAAGAATCCACCCTGCACTGCAGGAGACCCCAGTTCGATCCCTGGGTCGGGAGGATCCCCTGGAGAAGGGATCAGCTACCCACTCCAGTATTCTTGGTATTCCCTTGTGGCTCAGCTGGGAAAGAATCCACCTGCAATGCGGGAGACCTAGGCTCAAGCCCTGGGTTGGGACGATCCCCTGGAGAAAGGAAAGGCTACCCACTTCAGTATTCTGGCCTGGAGAATTCCGTGGACTGTATAGTCCATGGGGTTGCAAGGAGTAAGACACGACTGAGCAACTTTGGAACAAAACAAAACAAAACTCTGCATGCAAGTTAAATAATCAGGGTGACAATATACAGCCTTGACATACTCCTTTCCTGATTTGGAACCAGTCTGTTTTTCCATGTCCAGTTGTAACTGTTGCTTCTTGACCTGCATACAGATTTCTCAGAAGGCAGGTCAGGTGGTCTGGTATTCCCATTTCTTGAAGAATTTTCCACAGTTTGTTGTGATCCACACTGTCAAAGGTTTTGGCATAGTCAACAAAGCAGAAGTAGATGTTTTTCTGGAACTCTTGCTTTTTCGATGATCCAGGGGATGTTGGCAATTTGATCTCTGGTTCCTCTGCCTATTGTAAATTCAGCTTGTTTCATGTCTAAACAAAAGTCATCCAACTTTTGTTGGATGTCCAGTCATCCAACCCAGCAGTCCACTTTACGGATAGGAAAAGTGAAGTCCAAAGAGGAATCACGGCTTTTCTAAGGTAGCCCAGCTTATTATGGTACAGTAGATGGTAGATTTATGATGCCTTTGCTCAAAGCCAGTGCTCATTCTTTCAGACCCAATGTTAGCTGTTAAGAAGGCCAAAATATTGATAGTTCCTTGCTGAAAATGCAAAAACTACAAGCTAGTTTAAGAATAGTTCATATAAATTCATAACCGGCAATTAGCTTGCTGAATAGAATCTTAGGTTGCATGTCATTGTAAGTCACATCTAGTGTGCACATAGTGTGACAGAGTTAAAACCTGGGTGGGTTTTTGAGTTTGAGTTTCCTCATCTATAAAATAGAGACGATTATAACCACTGCCCAGGGTGCTTGTGCTTCATGCAAAACTCCTGGCCCATATTTGGTGCCCAATATTATGTATTTATCTTTAGGCATATCAATCTGAAAAGTCAACCATGTCCAGTGTTGGGAAAGAAGTTTTACTTGTGGCTAAGTCTATGAATTTAGGTTGATAAGCATCCGTTTAGGAGAGAGGGGGAGCTGGATTCTTCTGAAAAGTACCAAGTGAACTTGTAGGAGAATGGTTGATTGACAGTGACTTTGGTAGGATGGATGTCGCCATTAAAATAGCTTTCTGATTTGGCCTTGGAATGCGGAATGAAGCAGGGCAAAGACTAATAGAGTTTTGCCAAGAAAATGCACTGGTCGTAGCAAGCACCCTCTTCCAACAACACAAGAGAAGACTCTACACATGGACATCACCAGATGGTCAACACCAAAATCAGATTGATTATATTCTCTGCAGCCAAAGATGGAGAAGCTCTATACAGTCAACAAAAACATGACCAGGAGCTGACTATGGCTCAGATCATGAACTCCTTATTGCCAAATTCAGACTCAAATTGAAGTAGGGAAAACTGCTAGACCATTCAGGTGTGACCTAAATCAAATTCCTTATGATTATACAGTGGAAGTGAGAAATAGATTTAAGGGCCTAGATCTGATAGATAGAGTGCCTGATGAACTATGGAATGAGGTTCATGACATTGTACAGGAGACAGGGATCAAGACCATCCCCATGGAAAAGAAATGCAAAAAAGCAAAATGGCTGTCTGGGGAGGCCTTACAAATAGCTGTGAAAAGAAAAGAGGTGAAAGGCAAAGGAGAAAAGGAAAGATATAAGCACCTGAATGCAGAGTTCCAAAGAATAGCAAGAAGAGATAAGAAAGCCTTCTTCAGCGATCAATGCAAAGAAATAGAGGAAAACAACAGAATGGGAAAGACTAGAGATCTCTTCAAGAAAATTAGAGATACCAAGGGAACATTTCATGCAAGGATGGGCTACATGGGAAATAGATGGGGAAACAGTGGAAACAGTGTCAGACTTTATTTTTTTGGGCTCCAAAACCACTGCAGATGGTGACTGCAGCCATGAAATTAAAAGACGCTTACTTCTTGGAAGAAAAGTTATGTCCAACCTAGATAGCATTTTCAAAAGCAGAGACATTACTTTGTCGACAAGGTCCATCTAGTCAAGGCTATGGTTTTTCCTGTGGTCATGTATGGATGTGAGAGTTGGACTGTGAAGAAGGCTGAGTGCTGAAGAATTGATGCTCTTGAACTGTGTTGTTGGAGAAGACCCTTGAGAGTCCCTTGGACTACAAGGAGATCCAGCCAGTCCATTCTGAAGGAGATCAACCCTGGGATTTCTTTGGAAGGAATGATGCTAAAGCTGAAACTCCAGTACTTTGGCCACCTCATGCGAAGAGTTGACTCATTAGAAAAGACTGATGCTGGGAGGGATTGGGGGCAGGAGGAGAAGGGGACGACAGAGGATGAGATGGCTGGATGGCATCACTGAATCGATAGACGTGAGTCTGAGTGAACTCCGGGAGATGGTGATGAACAGGGAGGCCTGGCGTGCTGCGATTCATGGGGTCGCAAAGAGTCGGACACGACTGAGCGACTGAACTGAACTGAACTGAACTGATGCCCAAGAAAAATAACACTTGCTCATCTTTTATGGGGATGCCAAAAAAAAGAGAGAGAGAGAGAGGGAGAGACTGAAGGATCCTGTGATAGAGAGGAACTGTATTTAGGTGCTTTAGAAGAGAAAATGAAATTAACATTCCGAGTCTGGGGGCAACCATGGCATAGAGCAGGTGGCTGGAATGTCTCAGTGTGTTTCAGAGTATCATTCAATTAACTCAGGACTAAAAACAATAATTAAATAGGTCATCTCTCTCATAACTATTGTTAATCCTGGTGTCTGAGAGACCAGGAGACCTGTCAAATGGTTACAAAGAAATATCTCCGGTTCACCTGAGCACTCAGAAGACAGCTCCTTGTGTTCTTTTCTGAGACACATAGGGTCTCCCATCAGTAAAGACAGCAACAGCAACACTCCCCAGTGATTGCTTGGGTTCTGAATCCCTTCCATAAGCATCTCTGTCAATCAGTGGCTCAAACTCTGCTTCCGTATCTTTAGACAAGGGCTCCCTGCTTCCCAGGGCAGCCTGTTCTATTCTGATTCATTCTGACAGTCAGAAAGAGCTTGCTCTGCTGAGTGGCACTTGGCCTTGCTGTCAGTTCTTGATGGTCATTACAGTTCCGGCCATTGGAGCCAGGGTTTCATGGCATTTCAGCTCATCCCCCAAGAAGGAAAATCGGTGGTCCCATCCTTCTTCATGCAGCTCTCGGGCAATCACATACCTCGGAGCATGCCGTCGACCCCTGGATGGTATTTTTTTCATCATTGCGTATGTGAAATCAATTATCTAGTTTAATCATCAAATCACAAATTTCACTTGAAACATGTTTATTTTCTTAACTCAGGTGTGATCTGGGCTTTTTTTTTTTTTTTAATCTATGACTTCTAATGTGTATTTAAGTAATGACTGTGTTATTTAGTCTTAAAGGAGCTTGAGGCAGACTGTCTGGGAAACATCCTTCTTTTCTGATTTTCTTTGATCCCATGTTTTTAAAATATTTTTGGGGCAAATGAATCTAAAAAAAAAAATACAGAATTTAATGATCTATCTCTTTGAGTAGCTCAATCTATAAATCTTGAATCTAGCTTTTCTTATTATTTCTTTAAAATGCATCATTTGACTGGCCAGCTCAATGGGTTAAACCAACATCAGCCAACATTTTCACTATAGAGCCAGATCATATGTATTTTATACTCCATGGACCCTATGGTCTCTATTGCAGCTATTAAACTCTGAGATTATAGTGCGAAAGTAGCCACAGATCATACAGAAACACATGAGTATGACTGTGTTCCAATAAAAATTTACTTGCACAACAGTCAGAGGCACAAACTTGGTCTGTGGGCCGTAGGTTGGTGACCCCTGAGTTCAGTCATTCTTAAGAACTTTGAAACATTTGAGGGAAGTGAAGGACAGCCTTAAATTGCCAATTCTTGGTATCAGATCAGAAATTCAGTGAATGTGTGTTGACTGGATTGAAGAAAAAGATCTTTCTTAACGAGTTTAAAGCAGGGCCTGGGAAGCTTTCTATATAGGGAAACAAAAGACGGCCCTCACTGGGGAAGCAGATTTGAAGGAGGCTATCAGATGGCAGCGTGCTTGACAATCCTAAAACATTTTAACAAGAAAAAGATTGGCAATTAAGTGCAGTAATACTTGCTGGGGGAAAGTTTGCTCATATTTTCTCCTAGAAAAATGTGCCATGGCAGAGGGAAACGAGCAGACGTCTAGTCATGCAAGACTTGGATTTTAAAGTCCAGTCCAGCTACTGGACTTCCCTGGTGGCTCAGACTGTGGAGGATCTACCTGCAGTACGGGACACCCAGGTCCAATCCCTGGGTGGGGAAGACCCTCTGGAGAAGGAAGTGGCACCCCACTCCAGTATTCTTGCATGGGGAATCCCATGGACAGAGGAGCCTGGCGGGCTACAGCCCATGGGGTCACAAAGACGCGGATGCGGCTGAGCAATTCACACTTTCCCAGTTGTGTGTCCCTGAGAAAATGATCTTCCCTCTCAATGTTTCCATCTAAGGATCGAAGGCAGTACTGAGACGTTCTCTGTGGTTCCTTGGAACTCTCAAATTTTGTGATCTGAAAAAGAAAATTCATCTAATTGCAATGTTTAATGGGATTTATGATAATTGGAAAATAATTGCTGCTCCAAACTTTTATTAATCTATATTTAGTTATGAGTCATGCTTTCACAATAGATGCTTTGGAAATAAGCAGAGAGACAAATCGAGTAAACAGAATTTTAAATATTTTATTTATATGCAGTTTGTGTAATCCCTGGAGCCCACGGGCATATTAAGATCATTTAAAATATCCATTAAAAGTTATGTGTTATGTGACAAACTCCCCTTTTAGAAAGCCTTGCCAAAGGATAAATAGCTCACATTTATTGAGTAGCTACTACTGCCAGATTAATTGCATTCATTATGCTTAATCCTTCCAGCAACCCTACAAGGTGAGCACTAGGATTGCAATTGCACTGATAAAGAAGCTTGAGGAGGCTGAGCAATCTGCAAAAGACCGCTTAGCTGAGGAGTGGCTTCATGCTAAGGTTCAAAGCTGGGACTTTCTGGCTGTGAACTCTGAGCTCCTCCCACATATCAAGAAAGGACCTTTTTTGTGCCCTTTTTTCAGGTGCTCTGGGGATAATCATTGGCTTTTTCTGGATATCCCGGATTTTGTTCCTCTGCAGAGCATCACACGTGCTCCTGACAGGGCGGTTTAGGACGGTTGATGCCTGTCCTCCACTGGGCTTGTGATGCCAGAGGGGGCCAAGGAGGAGGGGACAGGAAGAAGCAGGGAGGAACCCAAGGAGGAGGGGACAGGAAGAGGCAGGGAGGAACCCCAGCAGAGCACCTGGAATCTGAGTTCCTGTCCCGGCGCTCACATGGGTTTGCCAGGTGGCCTTCACAGCCCTCAATCTCAGGGTCCCCACTTGTGACGGGTGGAAATGCCCCCCCTTCTAGGTTATCAGTAGGAAAATGTATAGACAACGGAGCTTTGTAAAGGACCAAGTGCGACATGATGGAATGGGATGGTGGGTCAGGGTAGACCCTGAACCCAGAGTTTGGTTCCTCTTGCCATCAAAGGTGCTGAGGCCTTGGGCAAGTCCATTTCTCCTTCTGAGTCTCAGTTTCCTCATTGGTGAAATGGCAGCACAGTCCTTGGATGCTTATTCCAAAACCCTTTTCATCCTCATTCTGATATTTTGGATTCTATATGACTGCAAGGTAGCTCAGGTGATTAAGGGTGTCTCAGGAAGTTCTGTCAGCTCTGAGTGAAATAAAGCAAAAACCTTCTAAGTCACTTTCCCCGTGATGAATTCCAATAACCCCCCATGGTGGTCCCTGTCCTCAGTAACACTGCTCCATGAAGAATCCCACTTGCTTTTCTGGAGATGGTCCATTGCTCTCAAAGCTGGGCCATTCCAAGTGTGCTTGTTGTGTTTCTTTTTATCCCTCCCAAGTTTCCACTCAGTAAGAAGCATGCAGCCCAACTCCAGGATGCTTCCCCTGGATTAGTCGCCCCCATTTCTCTGAAGTTTATTCCCATAAGAGCCTTCAGAACTCCTACTAGGGTTGGCAGAAGAATAAAGATGCCAGTACTCAAGTGAACACACTTTGGAAAATAGAAAGACTGACCTGCAAATTGTGAGCAAAGATTATTTGCTCTGCAGTTCAGTCAGTGTCTTTACTCCTAGTTAAAATACAGTATTCACAGTCATGTTTGCAGGGACAGCTCTTTTTGGTTGGTTGGTTGTTTTCTGTGTTTCATCTCCTCACCCTTCTAGAGCTCAGTTACCCTGGAGATCCACTTGGCCTGCTGGGACTCCTCAGCTGTCTTCTTGCTTATGTTCTGGGGCATGGAGGCAGGCAGGGAATTTGTCGAGGACACCATGATGTTAAGATGGATAATTTCCACTTCACATGTGCCCTTGGGTTCACCCTTCCCTGAGCTGACTGGGGAACATGTGGGGAGAGGCTGGGAACAGCAGGCAAGGGAAATGCATTCTCTCTCTCTCTCAGCTCAATGATTTCATCTCCTCACTCCCCTCCTCTATGATTCCCCTGTTCATCTCTGGGGCTAATTTTCTGCTAATAGTAATGGATGTGGTCCCAGATTCCCCTCCCCCAGCCCCAGAAACTCAGAGGCTTATTTTTATTTCACTCCCAAATAAATGCAGTCAGTGGAATAAGCCACCCAGGAATAAAGAAATGCAGACATCCTGTAACCTTAATCAGTGATGTTTTCAGCAAGCATTTATTGGAGTTACCATGTCTACGTTGGTGTGCTGTGGTTCGTCACTCAGCCATGTTCGACTCTCTGCGACCCCATGGACTGTAGCCCACCAGGCTCCTCTGTCCATGGGGATTCTCCAGGCAAGAATATTGGAGTGGGTTGCCATGCCCTCCTCCAGGGGATCCTCCCAACCCAGGCATCGAACCCCAGTCTCCCGCATTGTAGGCAGATTCTTTACCATCTGAGCCACCAGGGAAACCCAAGGATACTGGAATTGGTAGTCTGTTCCTTCTCCAGGGGATCTTCCCAACCCAGGAATCGAACTGGGATCTACCATGTCTATTCAGTTCAGTTCAGTTCATTCCCTCAGTCATGTCTGACTCTTTACGACTCCATGGACTGCAGCACTCCAGGCCTCCCTGTCCATCACCAACTCCTGGAGTTTACTCAAACTCATGTCCATTGAATTGGTGATATCATCCAACCATTTCATCGTCTGTCATCCCCTTTTCCTCCTGCCCTTAATCTTTCCCAGCATCAAGGTTTTTTCAAATAAGTCAGCTCTTCTCATCAGGTAGTCAAACTATTGGAGCTTCAGCTTCAACATCAGTCCTTCCAATGAATATTCAGGACTGATTTCCTTTAGGATTGACTGGTTGGATCTCCTTGCAGTCCAAGGGGCTTTCAAAAGTCTTCTCCAACAGCACAGTTCAAAAGCATCAATTCTTTGGCACTCAGCTTTCTTTATAGTCCTGCTCTCACATCCATGTATGACAACTGGAAAAACCATAGCCTTGACTAGATGGACCTTTGTTGGCAAAGTAATGTCTCTGCTTTTTAATACGCTTTCTAGGTTGGTCATAACTTTCCTTCCAAGGAGTACGTGTCTTTTAATTTCATGGCTGCAATCACCATCTGCATTGATTACATATTCTAAAATGTATCCTTGGATTAAGTCAAATCACTGGATAACTTCCTGTTTAGACAGTAACGTTAGTGCCTGTTTCATATGCATTAGGCTACATTGAACCAATCAAATATTGGTGGATTAGTGAGGATATTCCCCACCAGCTTCAACTACATCCATCTCTTTATGAAAAATCATGGGAGACATTTGTATATCTTATCACAGCATCCAAGATTCTGTGTATCTCCAGCAACGCTGAACAGCGGATCTGTTTTCTTGTTGACTGTGTGGCTCTGTGGCCTGCATTCCCCTCTTCTTTCGGCTGCAGGGAATCAGAGACGTTTGTTGTCCCTTTCTATCAAGTGTTCAGGATTTTATATGATGAATTTTGCATGGTAATTTTAGGCTAAGATTCATTTTATTTTCCTCCTTTTTTCCCCAGTGTTCTATATTTTAAAGTCTATATAGTAGGTGTGTTTTTGAATACCGCTTCACCTGGTTTTGCTATGGGATCAGGTTCAATTAAAAAAAAAAAAGAAAAAAAACTGCAAAATGTGCTTAGTAAAGAAGAGTAAAACAACCCTCTGCTTTGTTAGAGGTCATTAGTAACTTTGATTATCTAGAAAATGTGGAGGAAACTCACATTTATCCCATGCTCACTAAGGACTCAGCATTGTGGGAGATGTTCACCTCACAACCCTGAGAAATAGAAATTGTTCTCCCCCACTTTACACACGAGGGAACAAAAGAGGACATTTTCAGAAACAGTAATGTGGCTCAGACGGTAAAGAACCCACCTGTAATGCAGACACCTGCGTCCGATCCCTGGGTTGGGAATGTTCGTGGAGGAGGGCAAGGCAACTCACTCCAGCATTCTTGCCTGGAGAATCCCCATGGACAGAGGAGCCTGGCGGGCTACAGGCCATGGGGCACAAAGAGCCAGACGCAACTGGAGCACCTGAGCACACAGGCATGTCACATCATTGTTGTTGGGCCTTTGCAAGTGATAATAATAATATCAACAGCAGCTTACAATTGTCCATACCTTGCTGCAGTTTATAAAGAGTTTTCTAACCATTATTTCATTTATCTCTCCGAACAACTTGGAATATGCATTTTATTTTAGTCTTCATCACATACATGAGAGTGGGAGGAAGTTTATCAACTCAGTCCATTACTTGAAAACGGACTCACTACTTGTAACATAGTTCACAGGAATCAAATCCCAGCACAAAAGTTCTACCTGCTGAGAGCTTTAAAAAGAACAGGATTGTTTCCCCTTATCTCCCACCCGTTGTCCACCACGCTCTGGCCTCCAGCTTCCCACCGGTGCTCCTTCCAGGGCATGGCAACAGTGAAAATATTGATACTAATTTAGCACCGCCTTCTTGTTGAGGGGTATTATGTTCTACATGCTGTGCTCCATGATTTAATATAATTCTCAACCCACCCCTTTAAGGTAGATATGCTTCCCCTAGATGGCATCTGCATTGTTTTGCAGTATATATGTAAACTCGTCGTGATTTCACAGCTAATTGATGGCAGAGTCAAGATTGCCATCTCCGAGGCCCGGGCTGAGAGCTACAGAACTGAAGAGCATCTAATACAATCAGCTTATTTCCCAGGAGAGTAAACACACACCTCCCCAAGGGCACAGAGCCAGTTCTGCCTGCTCGCAGTCCTTTCTCCTTCAGTGCGCCTTATTCTCAGCGTGCGTGTGTGTGCGTGTGTGCGTGTGTGTGTGCGTGTGTGTGTGCGTGTGTGCGTGTGTGCGCGCGTGTGCGTGTGTGCGTGTGTGCGTGTGTGCGCGCGTGTGTGTGCGCGCGTGCATGAAAGCAGAGGGCTGACAAAGAAGACAAGGGAGGATTGCTATGAAAGCAGTCCTCTTAAATGAGAGCCTTGGGCTCGCAGTTTGCTCTCTACCCTCGTCCTGAACCCTACGACCCTGCATCCAGTCTCCACCCATCTCGGCCTCTGTCATCACCCACCCTCCACCTTCTGCTCCCCTAGTGGGACGGGCCTTGCTGCAGCCACCCCATGCCTTCCATCCAGGATCCTTTTTTAATCTCAGTCTAATTGGTTCACCTGCCCTGCTGGGATGCTTAATTGGGCGTAAGCGTATCCTATGCCATTGTGAGCTCTGCCTGCTCCTCCAGGGGGAATTTGCTTGCTCTGTGGGCTCAGAAAGATAGATATATTTTATGTTGTGCTAAATTCACTGAGAACTTACATGAAATTGTTCCCGGGCCTGCAGAGCAGTTAGACAACATGACCAGCAAAACGTTTTCTCGCTCTTATTTTCTTTTACTTTTTTTTTAAGGTGGAATGTTCCAGTGGAAAGGGCACTGCATTTGAAATCAGGAGTCCTAGGCCCTGAGTTCAGCCCTGCCAATCATTTGCTGTGTGATCTTGGGCAAATAAGTTACTGTCTTAGAAATTCAGTTTTGCCATCCATGAACTGAGTGGGTTAGATCTGACGACTTTTATGAAAGGAATCACAGTGGTGCTTTTAGAACAGGGGTCGTTCTCACTGTGGGCCACATCAGGCCTGAAACCTGCTTTTGTAAATAAAGTTTTATTAGAACACAGCCATGCTCAATCATTATTGTCTGTGGCTTCTCATACTCCCAGGACAAAGTTGAGTGGCTGCAACAATAAGGTACCTTATGGCTGCAGAGCCTAAAACATTATCTGACCCTTCACAGAAAAAAAGTACCTACTCCTCTTTTAGAACACAAATTAGATGGTGTCATTACTCAAAATCTTCTTTTGACTTTCCATATTACTTAGAATTTAAAAATAAAAAAATATTTTCTGAATATAGACTTGCCTTTTGAGATTGGTGCCAACCCCATCCCATGTTTTGATGGTATATATATTTATTGCCCTTCCTGTCATAACATCTCTTCTACTCATCTGCTCATCTCGGCCTGCTGCCTTGTTTCCAAACCCGGCAAACTTATTCCTACCTCAGGACCTTTGCACCTGCTGTTCCTTCTTCCTAGATTGCTGTTCCACCATTCCTTGTTTCCTTCAAGTCTCCTTAAATGTCATCGAATTAGGAAGCCTTTTCTGACCAAATATATGGAGCTGCATCTCCCCTTCCCCTGGATGTTCATACTTCCTTCCTTTGCTGTGTATCTGTCTTCATACATTTTCTCCCTCTGACATGGTACACATTTGTCTCTTTATCAGCTGTCCACTCTCATGAGAATGTAAGCTCCTTGATAGCAAGACTTTTATCTAATTTGTTTACTGCTGTAAACTCAGATCTGGAAAAGTAACAAGTGTTTAAATTTTGAAAGCAAAAACCAACTGTTTAGGTTGTTTACATCTACTTCTGGGTAGATCCAGGTGCTATGAAGACCTTTTGCTCAAGTGTATTTTGGGTAAAGAGGATAAAATCGTGGAATCCTGTGACTGTTTCAGTCTTCTTAGGTCCACCATTCCCTTGATTGTCACAGAGTCATATAGACTCACTCTCAGAACATTTTTAGTCTTGATTATTGCCCATTAAGAGAAGAGTTTATATATATAAACTCTGTTTATATAGTTTATAGATAAAAATTGAATATCACAGTTCAACACAGAAGACCCTTCCTTGCTGGTCACGCCAGCCTTTTACCTCTTACGTTTCATATGCACACACATGAATGCTGCACACATATGTATCCCTTTCTCTCCAACTACTGTCCTATTCTCTTATTTTCTGGCATTTTTGCACGTGGAGCTCATTCTTCCCAAAATATCCTTCCCCTGTCTTCATCTAGCCACATGCAATGTTCCTTTCAAGATTCAGCTTTACAGGATGTTTTGACATCCCCATTTCCACCCCAGCCCCTCCTGCAGACTGGGTTAGGGATCCTTCTTTCTGATCCCTCTATGGCTAAAATGACTGTTGCAAATAGCACATAATAGTTTAATAACTTTCTTAAGCATCCACTCTTTTTCAGTAAGATGTATCAGTTCCTTAGGATCTGGAGCTGTCTGTGGTGCTGAACAGGCAGTGCCCGGCAGTCAGAACTTCATTACATCCCCCAATTACTGAACTTTTCCCAAGTGTGCACACTGTGCTCTGCAGATCACAGTGCATCTTCTAGCATCCACGTGGTGAGGGAGGAACCAGGAACACAGCATTGTCTTCCTCCCTAGTTTTTTTCAGGGAAGCAACACAGATGGCAGACCCTGGGTGTATAGCTGGTGAACAACAGAAAGAATGTGGAGGCTGGTGAAAAAAAAAGAAAGAAAGAAAAATAAGTTAAATCGTGGGATTGTAATTTGATGGTGGTGTGGCATCATTCCTTTGTGTCAGTACTGGTTTTATCATGGATTTTATATTCTCCTTCTCAATATCTACGTTAAAAGAATGATTTAAGAATCAGGATACAGGAGTTCTACTCCCAGCTCTACCACTAATGAGCTGTGTGTCTTTTGACATGTTACTTAACCTCTCTGTGTGTAAATTCATGTTATTTTGAGGAATGTAGACATATTCCCATGAAAAAAAGTAGTAACCCAAGGTTGTAAGTTATAAATAAAGGTGAAGGTGAAGTCGCTCAGTCGTGTCCAAATCTTTGTGACCACATGGACTGTAGCCTACCAGGCTCCTCCGTCCATGGGATTCTCCAGGCAAGAATACTGGAGTGGGTTGCCATTTCCTTCTCCAGGGGATCTTCCCGACCCAGGGATTGAACCCAGGTCTCCCGCATTGGAGGCAGACGCTTTAACCTCTGAGCCACCAGGGAAGCTAAGTTATAAATAAAAGTCATGTATATATATTATCCCTGAATATAGAATAGTTATATAACATAATATTTTAAAACTATTATTTGTCTATAATACTGAAAGAAGTATATGTTTCTATGCCTATACATATATATTTAATTCCATTATATATATATATATGTATAGTTTCATACATGTCAGTGATAAGCTGATGAGGAAACAGTCTTTCCTCAGAAATAGCTGATGATTCTCATCATCTTTTCTTGGTCATTTGATGCTGAGTAACAAATTATGCAGGTTTTAGCCTAATACAACTGTATGTATTATCCCACAGTTTCCGGGGGTGGGGATCTGGCTCAGCAAGGTGCCCTTGCTCTCGCTACACTGTCATCATTTCAAGGCTTTGCAGGGAAGAGTCGGCCTCCCAGCTCATGCACAGGGTTGCTGTCAGCACCCAGCCCCCGTTTGGTCTCTGCTCCTCAGAAGCTGTTGACCAGAGACCTCCCTTCCTCTCCATACAGACCTCTCGATAGAGCATCTTACATCAAGGCAGCGTGAGAACGAGACGAGGACAAAGAGAGAGAGGGTGACTGAGGGAGAAACGGAGGGGAGGGCAAAAATGGAAGTTGCCATGCTTTGAGTGGTTTTTTAATAATTTTATTTAAGTATAGTTGATTTACAACTATATTTGTAAATTATAAGTTAATTCACGCTATACAGCAAAGTGATTCAGATATATATATATGTCCCACTCTTTGCAGTCCCATGGACTGTAACCTGCCAGGCTCCTCAGTCTATGGAATTTTCCAGGCAAAAATACTGGAGTGGGTTGTCATTTCCTTCTCCAGGGGATCTTCCTGACCCAGGGATCAAACCCGTGTCTCTTGCATCTCCTGCATTGGCAATCAGATTCTTTACCTCTGTGCCACCTGGGAAGCCATATATATGTATCGGTTCAGTTCAGTTCAGCCGCTCAGTCGTGTCCGACTCTGCGACCCCATGAATCGCAGCACGCCAGGCCTCCCTGTCCATCACCATCTCCCGCAGTTCACTCGGACTCACATCCATCGAGTCCGTGATGCCATCCAGCCATCTCATCCTC